>CM067216.1:42164069-42274413 GCA_034190945.1 Octodonta nipae | reverse complement strand
AGAATTAAAAGTTTGCTGGATGTTTTGTGAGTTGGAAGAAATTCTCCTCGTAGAGGTGAATGAAATGTACATGATACTCTTTTTAATCGTTTAGAAGTGAATCACCCCTTAGGGGTTGAACTGCAGCGTGACCGAACGTATAAAATATGTCTCCCCATAAGTATAAATAACGTGTTTTTATTTATTTTTTTAACAGTTGTTTTGGGAGATTAGTTTGAAATGAAACCTGGTATATTCATATAAATATATATGTACGGTATGATTTTTTAATAGATTTATTATAATATAAACAACTTCTCAATGTTGACAACTTAAAATTGTTAAAAAGGCGTTGAGTTTGAAATAAAGATTTGGTGTTAGGGTGAAAAATTTGTGTTAGGCTACAAAATTTGTTTTTACAATTGATATAAAAATCGTACATTTGTTTCCTTGCAAAGAAACGATGATTAACTGATAAATGAGATTAAAAAAGAATATGTAATATTATTTGTCATACTATTGGCAAAACTGAAGAATTTCAAAGCAAGAACTTTGCGTTTATTGTAAACATCCAGGGGAAAATCTGGTGTGTAGTGTATAGAAAGTACACCTTTCGGTAATATCCTGAATTTTAATTTATCCGAATTGAAACATCTCCTGGCCCATTTAAACTCCCCATTCAGCACGACAGATCTCATTTCAACCAACAAAAATCCCTACACTTCTCCTTAAAATAAAACGTCCTTTAAACATTCAAAATTAAAGCGTAGCATATCGTGGCGTAAATATTCTTCACCTGAAAAAGAGAGGGTGACCCCGAGTGCTGAGCTTGGAAAAACAATCGCGAAACAAAACAGAAAACGCCGTTTCGGTAGCTTACGAAAAATATTATTTTCATTGTAATCCGTAAACAGCTGTGAGACTTGGAACACACTGTTGGAAAATTAAAAGCGGATGGTCTGACAGCAAGGCATCTTGAGTTATGGGTTACATGGTCCATACTGCTCAGAATAATTTTCCAACTTGTATTTTTATATCAAATATTTTTAAATGAAATTGGAGACAATGAAATTGCTTCCATGTATACAGTGCGTTCGCTTAGTTATCTGCAAATGGAAATCTTTTTAGGGTTCCTTATATATCTATACGATACCCACATAATATCACTCCGGATTTCCAACTCTTTCACACTAAAAAAATCGACCGTTCCTTCTAACTCATCGTGTAGGTGTCAAATTAAAGAGCTCGTTATGACGAATACAAACATATCTTTTTATATTTTTAAAATTAACTATTTAATAGATAATAACATAAATATAAAAAATCGGGACTTGTAAACGTTCATTTAAAGGTGTTTTCCGATTCCTACATTTTTCTCCTCCATACTGTTGCTTAACACAAGCAAAAAACAAACAAACAAAATAAATTATTATTGTTTAAATAATTTACGTCTTCGAATTTGGTATTAAAATCAGTCAGTTTTCGTCTTTTAACTATTACTAATGTGATGGCATAAGCGGTTTGTTGAAGAAATTTATGTAACTTAAAAATCTCTATTGACTGGTAGCTCAGGTCATTTACGAAATACATGACAAAATTAATAGTAGAAGAAAACCGACATCACGGGTTCTAATGATAAAACTTTATTAATTGACATAAAATTCAACATTTTTATAGATGTGTTTTTGTTTTTAACAAAAAAACAGGGAAAAATCGTAATAATTTAGTTTTTGCATTTTACACAAAATCCACCACCGATAAACCCGTGTTTGCTACTATGGGCAATGTTGAAGAGAAATGAATAACCTACAAAATGAGCATCCATACGCTCAGCTTCGTTAACTGGTTTCTTAGATAAGGGAACCTTTATCCGAAATTCCAGAAAAAAATTATTGGTTACATATTTTTTTATTTTATAGCTGAAACATTCTTATTAAGTGCAAGCGATAGATCTTCTCATACACAATTCATGTTCTAAAAATAAATACAGTAGCCCCAGTAGTTTTTGCAAAATTTCAGTCAATCCTAAGGAAGACATATTTCTTGAACGGCCATATTACCTCACCGGATGACCCTATCATTATGAATAAAGCACCGTTGGAAAGTAGAAGAGTTGGTCTAGAGACCCCTCATCTCACTTTTTCAAAACTTAAAGTATAAAAAACGTATAAGTATTGAAAATATTTGGCCATTCCGTAAAAATATATTTGGACGAGTCCATTCGAAAATTTGCTAAGGGGTGGTACTATATTTTTATATAAATAATCTTAAAGCAATTTATTTTAAGCAGACACATATTTATAATTTCTTGCATAATATCGTTTATGTAATACATTTAGCAAAATGAATACCTACACCCCATTTAGCCACAGACGATAATGACGAAGCAATAATATTACGCTAAATGCGAAGGCTATTGCAAGCGATCTATACCTACCTATACATCTAAAGAACTTTGGCTTGCCACTAATTAGTATTAATTAACAAAAATTTAACAGAATCTGATTGAACAACATAAAAATGCATTGTTAACTAATTGAAGAATAACATCTTATGTCTTCTATTATTAACTATTATCAATTTGTATCAGCTTTTTCATTTTTATATAATAATAAAATATGAAATTTACTGAAAGTATAAAGAAAGGAACCTACTATGATTTACTTATGTTCCATTTTGCTAAATTTATTACATAAATCCATATTATGCAAGAAATACAAATATGTGTCTCTATAAAATTT
Source organism: Octodonta nipae (assembly GCA_034190945.1). Lineage (NCBI taxonomy): Eukaryota > Metazoa > Arthropoda > Insecta > Coleoptera > Chrysomelidae > Octodonta > Octodonta nipae. Next base: position 42,271,693 of record CM067216.1, on the reverse strand, counting down.
AAATATTTTCTATACTTATATGTATTTATACTTTAACGGTGGTTTATTCATCATGATAGGGTCATCCGGTGAGGTAATATGGCCGTTCAAAAAAATATATGTCTTTCATAGGATTGACTGAAATTTTGCAAAAACTACCGGGGCTAGAGTATATTTTAGAAGATGAATTGGGTATGAGAAGATCTATCGCTTCAGTTAATAAGAATATTTCAGCTATAATTATTTTTTTGAATTCCGGGTAAAGGTTCCATTATCTAAGAAAACATTTAAACGAAATTGAGAGTATTGTAGCTCATTTGGTAGGTTTTTCATTTCTCTTCAACATTGCCCATTGTAGCAAACACGGTTTTAATCTGGAAATGCTGTGTAAACGATAAAAATTAATTGTTACCGATTTTTCGCTGTTTTTTTTTGATACGAAATAAAAAATGTTGATTTTATGTCAGTTAGTTTGTTTTATCATTAGAACACGTTGATGTCGGTTTTGTTTTACTATTAATTTTTTCACCATAAGGTCTTTTTTTCCGTAAATGACTGAGCTATGAGTATTAGAAGAAAAATGAATTGTGATTTTATATCAAGTTGGCTAGTTCAGTACTTTCTTTCTTTTTGTTGTTAACTAAATAACAGTATGAGTTTCACTCAGAATATGGGTAGTAATCTTCAACTGGAATCCCATTACGACGGATTAAACACAGATTTAATTATACTACATAAACTATTCAAACAATATCTGGAATGCCAGTACGAAATGCCATTATTACTGCCATTAAATAAGGACTGCTCGCATTTGCCGAAAAGGGAATTACGACTAATTACGATCTCCGACGTTAAGAAACACACGTTCGAGTTAATATCGCAGCCCATCGTAATATGATTATCTGTCTATTGTGTGTGATTTGCGACAACAGAATGACAATTTGTCGGATAACGAATAGTTCGATTCGTGCCGATCGGATCGTCGGACCGTCGAACACAAATTGGGTTGCAATTCACGATGTAGCTCGGTTGCCATTGGTGTATTTGCTAATTTAGTGCTGATTAGTGTTGTGAACGGGTCTGTGAACCGTTTCGGAAATGGGGAATGATCGAAGTGGCAGGCTGTGCTGGTAGCTGCCGGGACAATGTTTGCGACTGCAAACATCGTCAATGGAGTTCACAGAATTATTATTGCTGTTAATGTTATCTACTGTTTCTTGTCGGCAGAAAACACTGCAGAACATTTTGTTTAACTTGTGATACTGAAATGGTGTGGCTGGTAATCAAGGGAAATCCACGATAATGATGGAAAATGAAATTTAACTTGTACAAATGTATTTATTGAAATGAACCATGAAACCATTTTGTTAACTAGCTGAACCGATTCGCTCCGCACGCTGGCTGAAATTTTTGTCATTTTTGCTTAGATATTTTACACGTTTTCATTATCTCTTTTTTTAAATATCAGACATTTTAAAGTTTTTTGACGTTTTTGATATTTTTGAAATTGTCATGTTTATCGTTTGGTGACTATATTTAGACAGTTTAGACATTTCTTACATTTTTGCTGTTTTTGGCATTTATCCCATCTTCTCCATTTTTGGAAATTTTGCCATTTTTGCCATTCTTTGAAATTTTTAAATTTTGAATATTTTTGATATTTTTGACATTTTTGAAAATTTTTACATTTTTGACATTTTAGAAATTTTTTACATTTTTGACATTTTAGACAATTTCGACATTTCTGAAATTTTTTACATTTTAGACATTTTTGTCGGTGTAACCAAATTAGACTATTTGTGATTTAATATTTTGAAACAGCTGATATTTTTTGTCATTTTTTGCTTACATGTTTTACACATTTCCATTATGAGTTTTTACATTTTTGGAATTTTTCACATTTTTGAGAATTTTGATGTTTTTCTCTTTCTTAACATAACTGATATTTCAAACATTTTCGACGTATCTGTCGTTTTTGATATTTTTCATATTTATTGGCATGTTTATCGTTTTTGACAATTTCGACATTTTGTCATTTTTGACATTTTAAATTTTCGACATTTTTGAAGCTTCTTGAAATTTTTTGGATTTTTAAATTTTCGTCATTTTTGGCCTTTGTAGCATTTTTTGGATTTTTGACGTTTTTTGACCATTTGACATTTTTGATATTTTAGACATTTTTGACAATTTTGATATTTGTGAAAATAAAATTTAAATTGCACAAATGTATTTATCGAAGTGATCCATGAAAAATGTTGTTAACTAGCTAACCCGATCCGCTTCGCACGGTATAGTCAAATTAGATTATTTGTGATTTATTATTTTGAAATCGCTGATATTTTTGTTATTTTTTGCTTAGTTGTTGTTCACATTTCCATTATGAATTTTTACATTTTTGGAATTTTTAAAATTTTTGAGAATCCCTTACTTAATCTCAACATCAATTTCTAATTAATAAAAATCTTTCATAAATGTATAATTTACATGACCAACAACTTATTTATTTAATTTTTTTCCATAGGAATTGTAGTTTTGCCGGAATTCCAGTTAAACCGTTTTTTACCCTTAAAATGGCGAAAACACAGACATAATCTAGGCCTAAAAAGCTAACAACAGAAGCTCAGGGGATAAAATGACAGAAGAAAATGTAAAGGTAGATAAACCATGAAGTAAATAAAGAATATAGTTGGCTATCTTGATGAGTTCGTGCCTTATGCTTATCTGCAATCCGCAGTGGCAATAATTGGAAGTGCTGGTAAAATTACAACTTTTCTACCCAATTGCTGAATATAGAATTTAAGTTAACTGACCCAAAAATATGTCCTGCAATCAAAGAATCTTGAAAGTTTACTTTCACATTCACGACACCCTAAAGTTATTTCCGCAAAGACATAATTTAATGTCGAAATTTTGACCTCATTATTCGGATGGGTAGCGACCTCATTCTATCAATGTTTCCGACCTAATTCTACGTGGTCCTCCAAGCGAGCACACACACACACCCTTCTACTTAAACTTCTATTAGTCTTTGTGTCTCCCAGCTTCCCAATTACATTCCTGAACTATAAACTTTGATTTCGCGACTGTTCGTCAGTCGCGACGGCAAAGGCTCTAATGGCATTTTACTTCGCGATAATATCGAAGTGAATTGTTCGCAGCCTCATACTCAATAATCAATAGAGCAGCTTTGAGCTGGCAGTGAGTTATTTAAATGAAATTCAACTGTTAATAAAATATACGTGTTAATACAATATATATGTTGTGTCGGGCGTTGGAATATTGTAAATTATGGTGGGCGTGTGGACTACTAAATTCTCCCAATGTGTTGTCGCAGATAGGAGTAGGATGTGCTGAAAGCTGCAGTTTAAATAAATCCGGTGTCATTGCGATATATTACATTTACACAAATATCGATTTGGTGAATTTAATATATTACTGTTAATTGTGACAAAAATAACTCTTGGTTAAACAGAGGACCATACAATAAGAGAGTTTTCTCATTCTTGGGATCCTTAGTAATTATTTGAATAGGAAGTAAAATGAGAATTTGACGTTATATTGTACTTTTTGAAGAGAAAGCTCCGTAATGGAGGCCCTCACATATACGAAGAGTGGAGATATATTTAGAGTTTCTTCGTTTATTGAAAATCAATAATTTATAGTAAATATAAATATAATATCCAGTTCAAAATTTACAGAGAAAATGACGTTTTTGTGACAAAATTAATAGTAGAACAAAACTGACATCAATTTGTTCTAATAATAAAACTTGACTAATTGACATAAAATTCAACATTTTTTATCGATGCGTTTTTGTTTCTTAACAAAAAAAAACAGCGAAAAATCGGTAACTATTTAGTTTTTTATAGTTTACACAAAATCCACCAATAAAACCGTGTTTGCTACTATAGGCAATGTTGAAGAGAAATGAAAAACCTACAAAATGCGCTACTATACGCTCCATTTCGTTAAATGGTTTCTTAGCTAATGGAATCTTTAGCCGAAATTCCAAAATAATAAATAATCGCTTACATATTTTTTTATTTTATAGCTGAAACATTCTTATTAACTGAAGCGATATATCTTGTCATACCCAATTCATGTTCAAAAAATAAATACTAAAGCCCCAGTAGTTTTTGCAAAATTTCAGTCATTCCTATGGAAGACATATTTTTTTGAACGGCCTTATTACCTCACCGGATGACCCTATTATTATGAATAAACCACCGTTGGAAAGTAGAAGAGTTGATCTAGAGAACCCATATATCACTTTTCCAAAATTTAAAGTATAAATACATATAGGTTTTGAAAATATTTGGCCATTCCTTAAAAAATTACTTGGACGAGTCGATTCGAAAAATCCTTATTACTAATAATCTACTCTATTTAGACAGACACTGATGTTAATGATGGAACAATCATTTTTATATGCTTATTTTAAATTTAAATAGAAAACGAAAATTTTCCTTCTCTATTCACTGATTTTTTAAAACATAAGTAAATAATAGTAGGTTCCTTTGTTTACATTTTCAGTACATTTCATATTTTATTATTACATAAAAATGAAAAGCTGATACAAATTGATAATAGTTAACAAGACATAAGGTGTTATTCCTCAATTAGTTAACAATACAATTTTTATGTTGTTAAATTCAGATAATTTTTTAATAAATACTAATTAATGACAAGTTAAATTTCTTTAGATATATAGGTAGGCATGTGTTGATCTTTTATTGAAACATTAACAAATGGAAAAATCGCTTGCAATAGCCTTCGCATTTAGCGTAATATTATGATTGCTCTGTCATTATCATCTGTGGCTAAATGGAGTGTAGGTATCCCATTTTGTTAAATTCATTACATAAATCCATATTATGCAAGAAATATAAATATGTATCTGTTTAAAATTAAAACTTGCTTTAAGATTATCTTTATATATATATATATATATATATATATAAATCTTCTGTACGTGTGTTAGTCATTGAACTCATCCTAAACGGCTGGACCGATTTTGATGAAATTTTTTGTGTGTATTTCAGGGAGTTTGAGGATGGTTTAGATTCACAATACGGTCAACTAGGTATTATTTTTTTAGTTAAATTATTTATTTAAAAATTGTTGTTGATGTTAGCACAACTTACATAGGATCCGGCAGACTGCGCTGTAGTCGCTGTGTCAAATATTCAAAAGTGTGCTTTAATTTCAGTTACGTCTTATAGATGGCGTTCAGATTATATTGTTACAGCTAATTTTTAAAGTTTACATTTGAGACGTGAAACAGGACATCGTCTGCCGGGTCCGCTAGTTTATTATAAGAATATAGTACCACCCCTTAGCAATTTTTCAAATGGACTCGTCCAAATATTTTTCTACGGAATGGCCAAATATTTTTAAAACTTATATGTATTTGAAAAGGTGAGACAAGTGGTCTCTAGACCAACTCTTCTACTTTCCAACGGTGGCTTATTTATAATGATAGGGTCATCCGGTAAAGTAATATGGCCGTTCAAAAAAATATGTCTTCCATAGGATTGACAGAAATTTCGCAAAAACTACTGGGGCTACAGTATTTATTTTTAGAACATGAATTGGGTATGAGAAGATCTATCACTTCAGTTATTAAGAATGTTTCAGCTATGAAATAAAAAAAAAACATGTAAGCGATTATTTATTTTTTTGGAATTTCGGATAAACGTTCCATTATCCAAGAAACCAATTAACGAAGTTGAGCGTATAGTAGCTCATTTTGTAGGTTTTTCATTTCTCTTCAACATTGCCCATAGTAGCAAACACGGTTTTATCGGTGGATTTTGTGTAAAGTTAAAAACTAAATTGTTTCAGATTTTTCGTTGTTTTTTTTTGTTAAAAAACAAAAACGCATTGATAAAAAATGTTGAATTTTATGTCAATTACTCAAGTTTTATCATCAGAACCCGTTGATGTCGGTTTTGTTCCACTATTAAGTTTGTCACGTAATGTCGTAAAAGACCTGAGCTAGGTTGCAATATTTTAAATAAGATACTTGACATACGTCAGAAGTAAGAACACCACAAAAAAGGACAGCGTTGCCTAGTATATCGATGGTAGAGACTAGGATGACAAACAATAACTCCACAAAAAGGTCAATATCACCAAGTTTAAATATGGTAGGGACAAAAATGAACACTTATATGGGGATTAATCCGAAAAAGTTAAGTAACCAGTTCAAGAAGTGATCAGAATGGCGCTGGTGTAGATAGAGGGTGTGATGTGCAATGTTAAATATAAAATAATATTAATATTAAGTCACAGGTTTTGTCTGTTTGTAACCGAGCATATGTAAAATATCTATTATATTTATCTCTATCATCCATCAACTAGGCAACATCGATTTTTTAGAGTACTAGATTGTCATCCTTGCCGTAAAGCAGATTTTGTACTGAGATTGTATATTAATTGCGTATTATATTTGTTTATACATTGTGGAACGGCCAAATGGAAATAAATTTGATAACGAATAAAGCAGGGCTTGTAAGAAAAAATGCTTGGACTAGTCGATTTGTATTTTTAAATGAGCATTTTTTCAATAAAAAAATATATAGGGTGTGTCATGTGAAAGTGGTCAATACCAACTTTCTTATTTTAAATGCAAGCCCCTGTATATTATTTATTTTTTGGATTCCCCAGATAATTCTACACACAATTCATGTACAATGTCCTACACCTGCCTTCAACTGTTTCGAAAATAAAGTGTTTTCAGATTTATTTCAAAAATTAACATGTAAGACAAATAAAAAAAGTAGCTACCAAAGCTCTAAGTGGACAAAATACAAAAGTGGATATTATGCTTGAGTTTCAAGAAAACCCACATAATTCTAGTCGAAAAGCAGCCCCACTATTCAACGTTAGCCACACATCAATTTTTCGAGTATTAGAGGAAAGTAAAAATGCATCCCTGTAAAATGATGCCGATTCAGGAGTTCATGGAAGACGATTTGATGGGAGAACGTATTTCTGTGAGCAAATGATGGTAAGGTTAGATAACAATGTGATCCAATCAGAAGATGTTTTGTTTTCTGATGAGAGCACATTTACACTTCACTGTCATGTTAATCATCAAAATTGGTCTAATAAGAATCCTCACTAGATAACAGAGAAGAAACATACGCAATATCCTGAAAAAGTTCATGTTTGGGCAGAGCCGCTTCAAAATAATGTCTTGCCAACTTTGACAAATTTATATTCTCATCCAGTAAACCCACAAGTTTTGCCAATACAATATGGTTTCAGCAAGATGCAGCCCCGCCTCATTACGAAATCAATGTACAGAAAGACCAGCATGATCTCCTGATTTGACGCCATTGGACTACTTTTTCTGGGGATATGTCAAAAGTACTGTTTTCAAAACTAAACCCCTCAACTTAGATGACCTAACAAGACGAATAAAATTCTCTGACAGGTGAAGTAACCTGAAAATTGCATCCTGACATTCTGTCATAGGAGTTACGGGAGAATAGCAATTACACGGAATGGCTCCAGATTCGGAACCTCTGTGTTCTAGTGTCCCAGAAAATTCTAGATGTCGGTCTTACATCTCGCGTCCACAAACTTACCGCTATGTATCAAATACATAAATAAGTGTTCGAGAGGACGATGTATTGTAGCGCAACTGATGAAGGTTCTCGAACAGAAACAATATATATAATATATATTGTTGTGCGTACAAAAGAATGACACCTCGAAGAGAGTACTTTATGTATTGCTAAATTAAATTTTGGAAAAGTGAGATGAGGGGTCTCTAGTAGAAGAGTTGATCTTCTACTTTCCGTCAGTGGTTTACTCATAATTAGTAGCAAACACGGTTCCGTAGGTGGATTAACAAAAACGTGTTTTATTTTGTAACGTAAATGCGCAGGGCTATAAGAAAAAACAGGTCAAGCCTACATTTTGAAAAACTTCAATTGATCTAATCCTCTCCATGGCTGAGTGTCGCTGTTAGCCACGAATGATTCTTTCTCCTCTGCTAACTTCTTGTATCCATATTGTCCAAAACATAATTAGAACATACAGTTTTTTCCATCCCCTACTCCAATTAAATTTTAGCAGAGTTTCCTTTGTGACCAACGAGTAGTATTTACGTTCTCTCCAGCCCCTGAATATCTACTGAGGCATCATGTTAGCACCCCCTATTCTCCACTTGTAGACGAGTTTTATAGGGTCAGTGCTTCTCCGAAAAAAAATGCTATTTTATATAATAAATATTTAAGTCGTGATTGGCAACGTTAACTGAAAATGAGCATGAATTGCATAATTTTCAGCAGTTCGCTAAAAAGTAATTCTGCTGATACGAATCACGATTCGTGAATATCCCGACAACTAAAATATATTTAACGAACTACTTCATATTTTAACTGAACGGGACATAAAATATTTTTGCACGCCATGTCACAATGTAATGAAATTTGCCGTTCCATAAATTTTTAATCCATTTTATTTCGGCACATACACATCAATCATTTTTTTATTACGAGCATTTAACGTTTAACATTTTAAAAGAGTGAAAGAGTGAGACCGGACAACAGAGAGAGATAGAGCGTCTTCGAAAGGACACATCGACATCAAAATCGTAACCAAAATGTGACATTGACAAATGGATCAAAAATGGGCACGACTCTCGGCTGGATATTTCGTCGGTGAAAATTGGACAAAAAATGTGACAGTAAAACCAGATGAAAAAAATTAAAAACACATTTCGGTAATGCCACTGGAAATGTCGGTGGTTGTCGTTTCACGATTGTTTAAAGCGTGGCCCGAAATTGACCCTCTTGTTCATTATAGTTGAAAAATGCTGAAATTGTCATTCAAAACGCGTTTCTATACGAACAGCGGACCCTGTAACAACTCTGAAATCTAATGAACAGGTTCCCTATAGTCCAGTCAGTCAAGCTGAAAATTTGTTCTAACCTCCGAATTCCATGAAACTGCATATAGGTACTTAGGTAACAATTTGGAACAACGATTATCGTACCCTCAACTACAAAAGTTACATGAGTCAAATTGACGCTGTTGCTGTTTCGGGATATTAAATACCCATTAGTGCAAAGAACAAAAAAAAACCAAAATAATTTTGCCGTTAACGAACTTAGATTACCATGTATGTACTAAATACATAGATAATTATTCCAGATTTCAGTCAGTTAAGGGAAGATGAAGATTGTCGACTAGAAACAATATTTTGTCTTGCGTGCAATGGATTGTTAGTCTCGAAGTGATAGTGTCATACAAGCTTGGATAGGTTATAGATTTCTATCTTAGGAATCACAGTGAAACCGCGTTACACACTCTACAGCTAGCGATTTGAACCCCCTTTGAGCTATCCTGTTTCGAAATGTCTTGATTTTGATATGCATTTTGCGTAAATAATAAAAAATTATAATGTGTAAGATAAACAATAACCTGCAACACAATGTTATTTATATATAAAATGTGCAACAATCTGTTACCAAAACACCTTAATAATTGCAAATTTACAAGGTTAAGAAATAACTTTTATAAGAGTAAACACTTTAGTCAAAATACTTTGATTTACAATGGTTTAGAACAACACAATGAACTGCCACATTCTCTTAAAATGTGTAATCACGTAACATAATTTAATGGAACCGGGAAAAACAGTACGTCCGATTGTTTCAGCGATCTTATAAGTTAGCGAAGTGGTTAACAAAACGATTCGAAAATTTACCTTGTCCACAGCAAAACTTTAGCGTAAAGAATTCTTTAAAGTTTATTCAATCTATACAAAGTGTTTCGCTGCAACCTGGAGAAATTTTGGTATCGTTTGATGTTAGTTCTTTATTTCCTAGTGTACCCATTCCACAAACTCTGCAGTACCTCGAGGACTTACTGCGTGAAAACTCTTTTTGTGAGGCATAAATTAATGAATTAATTTCCATCACCTAATTATGTATGAGCCAAAATTCTTTTCAGTTTGGAGAAACAATGGGAAACCCTTTGTCGCCGATTCTTGCTAACTTGTTCATGGGCAGGTTCGAAGTTGAAGCAAAAACTGACTCCCAGTATTTTCCTAGGGCATGGACACGGTACGTGGATGACATATTTGCTATATTTAATGCGAATGAGTTCAACAATTTTAACAATAGGTTTGCTTCTATTAAATTTACATATGAACAGGAACAAAAGGGTAAAAATTTTTAGATGTATTAGTTTTAAGAAATGATAGTGATAAGTTAGAGTTTCGATGTATATAGGAAGGATACTAGCACATATAGATATTTACTTAATACGTCTTTTCACTGCCAACAACAAAAAATGGCGGGGATTAATTTTTTTGTACATCGGTTGTTGACATTCCTTCTCAATAAAGAGAGTGTGTAGGCTCAGCTAAGTGGACTGTATTTTCTTGGTAATAAATATCTTCTTGAATAACAGACTGTTATTTTACTGCTTTATTTAATTTACAATTGCGCTGCAAGTGCTTATGCACGCGCTCACAGAGAACAACAACAACTCTAGAATCTCTCTAAAATTAAAATCATATGTCACAAATCTATTAGCATAAAACACATAGAAAAAGTATACTGTCAAACGACATGGAACACAATTTACTCTTCTTCTTCTTAACAAACATATGTTTGGCCATAACATACCGGCCGCCTTGAAATATTAATTTCAACTAATTCTAAAATTAACAATTATCGTTCATTATGAATGTCCCTTTCAATGGGCAACACACAAATTTTGGTAACACAACGTTTTACTGTGTTGCCATCACTGCACTTAATACTCACTACACGGGTGATATTGTCCCTCCCTGGATGCAGCTCTGTTATTCTTCCAGTCTTCCATTTGAAAGGAGGTTGGTTATCCTCCTTCATGAGAACTAAATTGTCAGGTTGAAGGAGACTGCAACTGTTAGTTTCCACTTAAGCCTGGATTGTAGTTCAGATAGGTACTCAACTGACCAACGTTTCCAAAAGTGTTGTATCAATCTTTGAAAGTGCTGATACCGATTTAGTCTCGAGTACTGGATATTGGTATAATCTGAGTCTGGTATGGCTGTTAATGTTCTCCCAATAAGAAAATGAGCTGGGGTAAGTGGGAGTGTATCATTAGGATCGGAAGACAAAGGACTCAATGGACGGGAATTGACAATACCCTCTATTTGGACTAATACAGTATTGAAATCTTCATAAGTCAAATGACCGTTTCCTAAGATTCGTTTTAAATGATGCTTAATTCTCTTTACTCCTGCTTCCCAAAGACCGCCAAATTCGGTGCTCTGGGTGGTATAAAATGCCAAGCTATACCTTCTGCTGACATAGCAGAGCCTATTTCATCACGTTTCATTCGAAGAAATTTGAAATCTCTGCATTTGCCACCCACGAATTTTCTACCATTATCTGAATATATGTGAGTAGGTTTCCATGTCTGGACATGAATCTGCGTAGAGCCGCTATGAAATTCTGAGTAGATAAATCTGAGACTAATTCTAAATGAATGCATTTTGTACCCATACAAACAAAAATACAAATATATGCCTTAGTCAGTAATGGTTTTCGACTATTACGATCTTTCAGCAAAATTGGACCTGCATAATCTAAACCACAATGTGAAAATACAGGATTAAATGGAGTTACACGAGATTGGGGCAAGTCTCCCATTAAATAATTTTCAATTTTTGGGTTTGCTCTAAAACAGGTAACACACTTACGTACTAGCTTCCTAACTAGGCTACGTCCTGCTATAGGCCAATAGAATTGACGAACAGCATAAAGTAACTGCTGTGGACCACAGTGCAACAATCTCTTGTGTTCATGTAAGACAATCAATGTAGTGAGATGATGCTTGTTGTGTAACAGAATTGGATGTTTTTGATCATAAGCAATATCTGCATTTCGTAAACGTCCACCAACTCTTATAAGACCGCAATTATCCATAAAAGGATTCAGTGAAAGGATATGACTTGAAGAATCCAATTGTCGACTGACAGACAATGCTTTATACTCCTTGAGAAAGGACTCCTTCTGAGAAATTTTTATTAACCTTATTAAGGACTCTCTAAGTTCTGTTGGACTTAAAACCCCACAAGGTTTTGACTTATATCTCATGTAGTTTATGGCCCTAAGACAATAAGCAAATATTCTCTGAAGTTTACGCAAAGAAGAGTATTGATCAATCTTAAAAACTAAATTTGAACCAGTAACTAGAGTAGCGTCTCTCTGTTCAGGTAGATCAGTCGGAATACTTGACATGGGACTACTTATTGGTAAATTATCCATCAAAAGCCAATCTGGACCTTCCCACCATAAATTTGACTTCATTAATTGTTCGGGAGAAACTCCACGAGATATGATGTCTGCTGGATTTTCTGATGAATTCACGTGAGACCACTGATCAAAACTTGACAGCGATTCAATTATCGATATTCTATTAGCTACAAAAGTTTTCCATTTACTAGAAGAACCCTTTATCCACCACAGAACAATTTCTGAATCAGTCCAGAAGTAAATCTTATCAATTTCCTTTGTTAATGATTGCCGAACATTTTTAACTAATTTTACTAGCAGAACAGCTGCACAAAGTTCAAGTCTGGGTAAAGAAAGCCTTTTCAGTGGTGCAACTCTTGCCTTTCCTACAAGTAGCCTACTTGTACGAGAACCTGCAGGCAAACACCTTAAATAAACACAGCCTCCATAGGCCTTCTCTGAGGCGTCTGAAAATCCATGAATTTCTATGGATTCGTAATTTTCGGATGTGATTAATCTAGGAATTCTCAGAACATTCAACAAATGTAGACTATTACAAAATTCTAACCATTTACTCCGTAAATTATCCGAAACATCATCATCCCAAGCTAACTGTTCTTGCCAAAGAACTTGTAGCAAAATTTTAGCTTTAATAACGATTGGACCCAATAAACCCAAAGGATCATAAATTTGACTTGTTATTGAAAGAATCATCCTCTTCGTAACTGATTGATGGCCAATCTGAAGTTCCCTAATTGAATATTGTATTGTATCAGAAACTGGATTCCAAAGTATTCCTAGAGTTTTGTTTTGCTCATTCTCACCAAGCCCTAGAACACTAACCTTTAACTCTTGATTCAACTTAAACTCTCTAATGAGATCTATATCATTGGATAACCATTTGCGAAGCTCAAATCCACCGCTAGACAATATTTCTGTGACCTCCTTCTGAATTTGCAATAATTCAGACCGCGAAGACGACCCAGTGAGTAGGTCATCTACATACATGTCTCTAAGTATTACCTGACTGGCAATCGGATAAATGTCTTTAAACTCAGTGGCCAATTGATTTAAACATCGTATTGCTAGGAAAGGTGCAGACGTTGTCCATAAGTTACGGTATTCAATTGGTAATATTCTAATTCATCAGAAGGCTTCCCACGCCAAATTATCCTCTGAAATTTGCGTTCTTCAGGATGAATCCAAACTTGTCGATACATCTTAGAAATATCTGCATTCAGAACATAAGGATAAAACCGAAACCTCAAAAGGATTGACAGTAAACCACTCTGAATGGTTGGACCAGCGTATTGAATATCGTTGAACGAGATACCGCTGTCCGTTTTGGCAGAAGCATCAAAGACGACTCTAACCCTTGTTGTTAAACTTGATTCTTTGATAACAGAATGGTGTGGCATATAATATGATAATTCTTCATCACTACTATTAATGACAATTTTTGTCATGTGCCCTAAACCAACATATTCATTTAAAAATTCACTATATTCCCTTTTCAAAATTTCATTCTTGAATAATTTTTTCTCTAACTTCAAAAACCTATTCCGAGCCATTCCCTTGAGTCACCCAATTTGTTTACAGAATCCTTGAAAGGAAATCTTACTATGAATCTACCATCAACATCTCGCTTAAAATTATCTACAAAGTGTTTTCACACTTGTCACTTGAATCAGCAGAAACTGACCTTTCAATTTCTTCCAGTTCCCAGAATTTGGCAAGTTCCCATCCATTGACCTGTCACAGCTACAACATCTAACGACCTTGTTATTGTCGCTGACTGTAGACCAGTCACCACCTATAATCCACCCAATTTGGTTTTCTGTAAAATCGGCATACCAGCATGACGAATTTGTTCCATCACCAATAACTTATAGAATAGGCTCACTCCTAACAGAATATCTACTTCACTGGAAATATTGAATGTGTCATCTGCTAATGTAATATTCTCTGGAATTGACCAATTTGACAAATCAAAAGAAACTGATGGAATGTTTTGTGTTATTTTGGGAATTACTAAACATGTGATTTCTTTAGCAAACTGATTGACCTTAGACTTGAGATTCACCTTAACCATGTGTTGAGCAACTACAGAGGAACATTCACCAACACCTACAATGGCATAATTTGCTGGCTTCCTTTGAAGACATAATTTTTTCACTAAACTCTCAGTGATGAAGTTACTTTGTGACCCTGGATCTAAAAGAACCCTTACATTGTACTCGTTATCATAAATGTCTGTAACAACTACGACTGCAGTTGAAAGTAATGACTGCGTAAATCTAGAAGCACTGTGACCCACTGTTGTAGTCACACAATCATCATGACCCAACACAGGGGCAACCTGTTGACCAACATCTGAACTTGATAATTCATTTGAAACAAGTAATAAAGTGTTGTGCCTGTGATTACACAAACGACAACCTGTCTTACTGTTACAATTTTTAACCTGATGATGAGGGTTAAAACAATTACTACATAATTTCAATTGTTTGATCTTATTCAAACGTGCCTGTAGATCAAGGTTTAAGAAACTATCACACTTATATATTGAATGTTTCTCATTACAATAATAACATTTAAAACATTTTGTAAAAGTGGATGGTAATGCATTAATTCTATTTTCAAATTTTCCTTTATTACCCTTGAATGTTTTAAAGTCATGCAATTTATTATCCCGCCTTGCAGATTCTAATTTCTCCAACAACTGACATCTTGCTTTAAGGAACTCATCGACATCTGCCATAACAGGAAGATCACCTACTAAACGAAACGCTTCCCACTCTCTTCTTGTGGTGTTATCAAATTTGCTTGATAACAGATAAATAATCAAAGTGTCCCAAACTTCGGCAATTTAATTTCTGGTAATCTTATGTGATTTGCAGATAAGTTACGTCCAGACGAGGTGGTACTCACCGACGAATCTTATCTCACTCTTATTATATTCATTAATCATCACTCTCATTTTTGAGATAAGTTCATAATAACTCCTTTCAAATTCCTCTAGTTGTGATTGTTCAGAATCCAAAGACATATCTGACAACACTGATTCAATGTTATAGTGAACTTCTTCAAAACACGATAAAAGAGGCTCCACCCGGTCTAGGCGGTATTGCATTTGACTAATAATAATATCAGTCTGAGAATTAGCATTAAATGAATTAACATATGTAACGTTTCTCGTCAATTGTGCCTTAATTTGGCCCCGTTTTGCCTTTAACTTATTTAATTCCTCCATATCAATCACAAATAGGAATATAAGGAATAAATAATATTGAGGAAAACTTACGTTGAGGGATGCTCACTTGTCTACGACTGTAGAATCGACTCGCCTTTCAATGTTTCTCGAATGTGCCTGCTGTCTGCTGCAACGACTTCGAACACGTGGTTCACCTGATGTGCTGTACAGGTTAAATTTATATTTCTTGAAAACTGATTCAATCCGATCGATAGGACCAATGTGTAGGCTCAGCTAAGTGGACTGTATTTTCTTGGTAATAAATATCTTCTTCAATAACAGACTGTTATTTTACTACTTTATTTAATTTACAATTGCGCTGCAAGTGGTTATGCACGCGCTCACAGAGAACAACAACAACTCTAGAATCTCTCTAAAATTAAAATCATATGTCACAAATCTATTAGCATAAAACACATAGAAAAAGTATACTGTCAAACGACATGGAACACAATTTACTCTTCTTCTTCTTAACAAACATATGTTTGGCCATAACAGAGAGGTTTGAAAATGAAAAGAAAACTATTAGGGAAATACCTATGTAATGGATATCCAACAGATATTATAGATAAATTAATTAGGAAGAAACGGCTTCGGTTACGAATGAAAGAAGTGTCAACCTTTCGAAATTAGTCAGAAGAACAAAAGTTTGTCTCGGTTCCGTACAGTCGTTATACTAGGGGCTTTAAGAAGTTTTTAAAGAACTTGGTATGAAGGCGGTGTATAGAACAACTACAACACTACAGAAATTGTTGGGCAATCCTAAAGATAAACTTACTGATTTCGAGAAGTCCGTTATTTATGAAATCAAATGTAATGATTGTGATTTAAAGTATTATGGACAGACACGCAGATCTATCAGTACCCATTTCAAAGAGCATATTGCCCATTTGAAATACGGAAGAGCGGATAAATCTAGTGTTGCACATCATGTTTTAGAACACAACCACTCTGTAGATTTATCTTCTTTAAAATTAGTTAAACAAGTAAATAATTATAGGGGACTGGACCCTTACGAAGCATTATGATTTTTAGAAATAATAAACTAATGAATACAGATAAGGGTCCTATTCCATACAGTTCATTGTATAGTTTACTTTCTAAGAATTCATAGAATAAGTATTAAAAATGTCATTACTTAATAATGTAGCGTAAAAGTAGGTAGGTAATTAAGGATTATCCTAATTTACATATATGCATTATATAAAATCTGTTTTATCTTTGAAATCTGTTATTTAGAATTCAGGTACTTAGGATTTACCCCTTGTACTAATTACTTAAGGAATAGTTTAGTGGTAGGTATAAATGAGAGAAAATGGTAATTTCGATTTAGTTTGGGTTTACTCCTTGAAGATGACAACTTGGAGTTGTTGAAACGGCGTTGAGTGTTTAAAATAAAGGTTTGGTGTTAGGGTGCAAAACTGTGTTTTTACATTTTTAACATATTTTAAACAAAAATGTATATTGCAATAAACAATTGTTTTGTTAATTTATTTGCCTCTCTCATATGTATTTTTCCCTGTCCCCTTAATTAAAGCATGCGATTAAGCGAGAGATATAGTATGTCATCTATTAAACAAATTTAAGTAATCGGAAAATAGTGCCCTACCCAATACGGTACCTTCTGTAATACATTACTTTGCCTACTATCCATCGGAACAATTCAGTGTGACCCACGACTGACGTTTCAAATAAATAAATGACCTGAACATATACAAACATAAACTCTCAAGTATGAAACATTTTTTAGAAAAGAGAAGTATTGTCTGAAAATCAACACAATAACACAGAAAAATGGTTAGTTTGGACAGTACAAAATAATTTAATGGAGTAATTCCGAAGTAAATATACAGAATAAAAAGTCATCTTATTTGCATAAATGGTTTTAGGTCATACATATGCAAGTAATAAAAAAAAATAGCGAGAAGCTTGCACCTACGGAAAGCACTTTTTTAAATATAGTCAAATCTATACAGGAAAGAAAATTCAACGGTAATATATATTTACAATTTTGTTGATATAACTTTTGTAGAATATGTATTCAACTCAGATGAAAAATGTCAAACATTTTTCAATGGTACCTGTCTAACTTAACCATAATGAAATAATAAGGAAATAAGTTGGTCGAGTAATGTGATAATGAAGTGTGATACAAAAATTGTTAATATAAATGAAATGCATATCACACTTGCGTAGGTTGTTTACTAAACTATTTGTTTAACAGTTAGCATGTAGCTTAAGTTAAGATGTTGATCTGATTTCTAATGTCAAATGTGATAGTGAAGCAAGTTCGTTACTAAGATTTCAATTACGGTATGAATATGAGAAATGAGTCCTAAATAATATATATTTTATATCTTGTAAATCACTTTTGAGTTTTAAAAAACTAACTAAGTGGTATAAGTATACTAACGATAAATGACGACCATGGGACCGCGTCGCTCTGATTTATAACATTAATAAAGCTGACTAATCAAAAGAACGGTCAAGTCGATGCGTTCCCACGTTTACATAATGAAGCAAGAAACTGGTCAGCGAAATATGATACTTTGTATCTTACACGTGCATGATATTTACGCCTAACAGCTCCCCTTTACCAAGAAAAGTTGATGCTGTAACATCAACTTTTGGAATTTACTGGACGCTAGCTAGATAAGCAAAAAAATACAATTATGGAAATAAAATAAAAGTAAAATGAATATAATGATTAAGATTAAATAGGTTACATAAAAATACAAAAAAAATATATTAAACACAGAAAGTGAAATTAGGTCCTCTCCGATGTGGGGCCTCAGTTTTGGTATCAGCCTGAAGAACGGTTTTGCCAAGGTTCTCAGACTCTCTGGATTAGAATTGTCGTTTTTCGGAGGTCTCTTAACGTGCCTTATGATTTTCAATGAGCTGTATACAATAACAATTGTTGCAATGATAATTATTGTAGCATACGTGAACCAGGAAATGTTTTTATTAACAAAGGGTTGATTGATGAGATCGTCAAGATCCCTTGAATACTGGTCCAGTTTGTGGTTGGCTATGGATAGTTCTTCCATGGTTCTGAGGATGAGAATTGCAGCAATTGAATGGAATTAAAACTGGATGAGAATTGTCTGAATGTTCATGAATTTTTTCGGTTCGGATTGGATTTTTGTAATCCCAACAAAAGCACTACATTCCGTTTGTAACCGAATGATAGAATTGTTCTTTAGCATTAAAGTTTTGGCCTCAATTCCTGGACAATTAACCGTCACATGTAAGGGTTCCGATATGATTACAATCCAAGCATTTGTTTCAAGTTTTTGAACATTGTAAATCGGAGCACAGTTTTCGGAGTGGAGTCAGCTGTTTGCACGCACTCAAGTCCTTGATCGGTATGTACATAAGAGAATCATCATTTCGGGCAATATATTTTTGTGTGAATGAAAGAATATGATGAAAAGCAGTTCTATCATCTAAAATTGGGATAGGATATAAGTGGTAGGCTGTGTAGAGTTGTTGCTCTACAAGAAGAATTTTCAAAATAAAGACTAAATCTGAATTAGTTTGAAACGCTTCTAATTCGATTACTTCCAAATATTGGGCGACACTTGAATATCTGACAGGTAACGGTAGATTGTTTTTGACAATATTTTGCGAAATTTCCTGTAGTGACTTTATCAAATGATCAGGTGTAATTATTGAGGAATGAATTATTTTTAAGCGAGCAAATGTTATGGGATTTCAAATATTATTGAGGTTTTCCTCAAGAAATAAATAATTTGCCATTAATTTTTCGCATATTCCCAAAAATGACTGTTTTGCTTGGATAAGGGCTATTTTGTCCTTTAGAGTGTGTATTGCCAAATTGATGGCGTTGATGTTTTCGTTAAAGTTTGCTTCGTCAATTTGGAGTTTCTGAATGGTTTCATTGAAAGTTTTGAAAATAGAAGTAGTTACGCTTATTTGATTTTTTAGAAGATTCTCTACTTTTAATTGTCCCTGGTTAAGTTTATTGATACTATCTGTGAAGAATGCGCCATCGGTTGCGTCAAGGTTTCCAGTGATGGCTTTAAAGATAGTTCCTACACCGTTAATTAGTCCTCGTTTGGATCTTTTAGTGTCCATGAATATTTCCGAAAATTTAGTTTTAATTGAATCTGAAATTTGGGATAGGAGACTGATGTGAGTTTGTACATCAATTCGGAATGCACTTGTGTCATGTAATTTGACACCTGGGATGGGATCGACACTGTTTTCTAATGTTTTGAGGATTCTGTTGTTGTTTTCAAAGATTTCTTTAAGTATCGTCAAGTTTTCAGAATAGAGTTTCATTCTGTCGAAGTTTACTTTCGTTCGTTGGTTTGTTTTGAGATTTAAGAGTGTGGCTGAATTATTGTGAATGTCTAAAATTTGGAATGGACCGTTGAATTTATTATGAAGGTTGTCTTTAATTTGGGATTCCTTGACGTAAACTTTGTCACCAATTTTAAATTCGGGAAGTTTGTCCGAAACGTGTTTATCAAAAACATTCTTTAGCCTTTTGCTTTTGTAAGTCAGTTTTTTCGCGGGCTACTTTGTAGTAATAGGAAATCCGATTGTTCAAGTCTCGTATATATTTACTAATCAGTTCCTTATGGTTGTAAGTGGTTTCAGGTGGTCTGCTGGACGTATGTCCAAACACTAGTTCGTAAGGAGAAATGGGTTTTGTTTGTCGAGTTATTGTAAGCAATAACCGCATACGGGAGTACATTTACGGGATGTTCATTTGGATTTTCTGCTTTATGGATTCGAATCATTTCTAACAAAGTAGAATGAAATCGTTCTACAGAGCCATTTGTTTGCGGATGTCCTACGCATATTCTATATCCGACCGTCAAGGTGTCCGGACGTGTTTTTAATCTGTTAAGTGCTGTGTTAAGCATTTCTAGGTAATAATCTATTATTCGTCTTTAAAACTAGTAGTGTGAGTGCAAGTCAGTGAAAAAATACCAGCAAGTTCTCCTGCTTCAAGTGCATTTTGTTACCGAAAAGTTAGTAGTGGAACTATAATTATCAGTGGCTAAGCGTTAGTACAGCGACAATAATCTAATATAATTTGCCGCTGTTCTGTACTTATATATTATCTGAAATGTTGGAGATATCGTATCTTTAATCAGTCCCAGTACATTATATCAAAGGACCAGGAAGTTACCTTAACATTCTCTTTGAAATGCATTTGAGTCCCATTTCACTCTAAAAACTGCATAAGGTAAAATTTTATTTCAATTTTCTTGTGCTATGAAGAACTAACACAGAATAAAACAAAAACATTAACATTTAAAACATTTAAAAAAAACCTAAAAAAAAAAATGCAAAAGCAATGTAGTTTGCTCTTTCTTACAATTCATCACCTGTAAATGAAATATATACTTCACTAAATTAATACTAACAAAACCAGTATTTCACCCGGAATATAATAGCGAAATAATACTTCAGCTTGACAGATTTCTTTCTTGGAAATAAATATAACTGGAGTGATTGCGCACGCATTAACATATATTGCCATATATCGGCTACCTGAGAGCAACCATTTTACTCGCAATCCCAATTTATTGCATCTTTTTTAAATTGGCCGCAGCATTAAATCGGCCAAAGCAGACAAATAAGGCAACTGCAGACGAACCACTTGAGAGTTGCTTTAAAACAAGCAGAAATTACCAGCATAGGAATCTACCGATCTTCTATATGGGGCACCTACCAAGAGGGTGAAATCACGCTAGTGTACGGTGTTGACAGTTGGAAGGTATTGTGCCATGTTTTATTTTAAATACTTCTTTATCCTGTGAATTTTATTTTATTGACTTGTATGTTTGTAAACATTTATAAATATAATCTACTACTGTATCGTGAGAAATTATTGATCGTTTTATGAATTAAAAGTGAAATAATTTTAAATTTTAATTTGGTTATATATCTGTATGTGACTTATTAGTTTATGTGGTTTATGAATATTTAATTCACATTCAGTACTATGGGCGATGAACGTGATAAAGTAAGCGCTGTCGCGATAAGTTGCAAACATTGCAAAAAAAGTTTTGAAAAATCTCATGTCTCGTGCCTAAAATGTGGAGGGTCGTTTCATCCTTCATGTGCTCTAAGAGTAAAAGGTCTCTTGGTTATAGGGGGGCGGAAAAGTGAGGTGAACTGTTGCTCTCACCAATCTGAACCTGAAAGCAGGGCCAATATTATTGACGAAAAATCTACATCTTCAGAGCTTGTTTCGGTCGATAAAGATATTTTTAACGAACTTTTGAGAAGTAAAGACATCATTATTGAAGAATTAAAGGACAAAGAACTCATTCTACAGAAAATAATTGGGCTATTGGAGGACAAAGTACGTAAATTGACAATTTCATCAGCTAAACAAACAAACGGCGTGGCAACCCCGTTTCTATCCTCCCCATCATCATCTTCGGCACTAAGACACTCAAAAGAGGCCGTAGCACAAATGCAGCCCTTTCAGATTACGGAATCTACCGCCAAAATTGACGAATGTAACACAAATCGCCTTGAGTCAACAAGTAGGCGTAGCAAGACGCAGAGCCAGCGAGCTTCCATCGAAAATGACAACTTTACTTTACAAGAAGATGATGTAAATAAATTAATCCAAACTAACTCTGAATTGCAAGGAACTGACAATAACAGTGAAGATGAACTTCCTAGTACTGCTATACCTAATAAAGCAAATTTATCTCCATCCAAATCTGATCTGGTTGATGAAGATAACTGGCAGCAGGTAAGGGCAAAGGGACGGAGAATCCGCTCTCTTCGTCATACCTCAGCAACGACCCAACGGCTCGCTCCAATTAGGGGCATGAATGAAAATGAAATTGGACTAGAAATTGCTCAGAAATTCCACTGGATTTTTGTTACTGGACTATCCAGGAAAACCGATGAAAAAGACATTTTCAGTTATCTAGAATCCAAATCGCAAGACAAAAACATCATTACTTGTGAAAAAATGCGGACAACCAGACAACAAGTAAGCTCATTCAAACTCGGGGTACCACAAAACTTAAAAGAAGATTTTCTTGACCCTAACTTCTGGCCAAATGGGGTTATTGTGAACCATTTCCTGAATCTTCAACGCCTGCGGAATCCATCCACTCACCAAATAAGGAACGGAGTCGCAAGGGTCTAACTATCAATAAAAACTTTAAGTTATTTTATGCCAATGTACAGGGTATTAGGGACAAAATATCTGACTTTGAATTGCTTCTCAATGAATCAAAGGTAGATTGCTTTTGCTCCAATGAGTACTGGCTTCAATCAGATGAATTCTTTGAGTTAAAAATTAAGGGTTTTACAGCTATAACTAGATTTTGTAGATCGGATAAAGTGCATGGGGGTGTGGGTATTTATATACGAGAGAACTTAGAATGTCAAGTACTTAACCTGTCAAAACTTTCGAAAGAGTTGCAGTGTGAGGTAGCTGGGATCTATATTTCCTCTATACACACCCAAATAGTAACAGTATATAGATCTCCTAAAGGCGATCTGGATAGATATCTAGAAGTCATGTCTCTAGTTCTGGAAAAAATTGATCATACAGGGAACATTATAGTCATTGGCGACTTCAATGTGCATTATGAACGGCGGAACTGCAAGGAGGTTGACTATCTCAACTTCTTTTTTAATTCCTATGATTTGTTTCCAACAGTTAACTTCAAAACGAGAGGTGAATCAACTTTGGATAATATCTATGTTAACTTCAGCAAGTCCAATCTAGACATCATTCCCGTTGCTCTAGAGGGCATCTCTGATCATTCCGGATTACTGTTCAATACACCACTCAAACTCTCATATAATCATAGCACTAGAATTACTTTCAGACCAATCACGGATGAAGGTCTTTCTTCTCTGTATAATCAACTACAACTATATAACTGGAAATCAATCACGGAAGGTACCAAAAGTGTGGAGGATCAGTTCTGCAGTTTTTTTAAAGTCGTAACTGACGCTTTGGATAAAAGTCTGCCACAAAAGACGAAAATGGTTCGGAAAGTCAAACAAGGCCCTAAAATTAACTGGTTTAATGACAACCTTAGAGACATTAGGGGGAGACTTCAAACTCTCAGTCTCCTTCATAAGCAAAATCCAATTTTGATACCCAAAAACATGGTCAGTTATTACAAAAAACTGTACAGACAGAGATAGAAAATTCTAAAAAAGCTACCCATGATAATTTCATTGCTAATGCATCAAACAAGGTGTCGGTCATGTGGAGTATAATAAAATCTCATAGGAACTCCGCTCCAGCACCGAAAGGCAGTCACCTCAATGCCCAGGTTTTCAATGATTTCTTTGTGTCAATTGCAGACGAGCTGATTAAAAATCTTTCTTCTTCTAATAGCCCCTTCAATGAGTATTTATCAAATCAATACATTGGAGATAACTTCAAATTTTACTCAGTAACAGAAAAAATGGTTTCAGATAAAATTTCCGACATTAAAAATAGTGGTAGCAGAGACTGTTATGACATCAACTCTAGAATCCTTAAACATCTCACAGATATAGTTAGCAAACCCCAGACTCACTTATTTAATCTCTTCATCCGAGAAAGCATATTTCCTTCTGTTCTCAAACTGGCAAAAGTTATACCTGTTTTCAAAAATAAAGGAGATCCTGAAGATGTAACTAATTACAGGCCTATATCTCTATTGCCACTTATCTCAAAAATTCTTGAATCTTTATTGAAAGACCAAATGATTAACTACTTTGAAGTAAATCATATCTTTACACCAAATCAATTTGGTTTTCGTAACAAGAAGAGCACAACTCTGGCTATTAATCGACTAAGTGAGTTTGTGGGACAGGGCTTTGAAAATAAGCATAATACATATGGTACATTCCTGGACTTAACGAAGGCATTCGATTGTATAAGTTTTGAAATCCTTTACAAAAGCTATCTCACTACAACTTTGATTCGAGCAGTATTACCCTTATACAGTCCTATATAGAAGCAAGAGAACAGTATGTTCTTTTTGAGACTCAGCAGTCCGCGAATCGCAGGATTCAGCATGGCGTACCTCAGGGCTCTGTGTTGGGTCCTCCGTTATTTCTCATATACATAAATGACTTGCCAAACTTTAACAATCTATTGAATCACCTGATAATCCTGTTTGCTGATGATACCACAACATTACTGCGCTATCAACCTTCAGACCCAATATTGCAGTGGACTCAAATCAAACAGCGTGAAATAGAGAATTGGTTTTTAGTCAATAGGCTTAGTCTCAACATTAGTAAGACCCAGAACATCAATTTTACATTACAATCTTCACCATCGACTCTAGAGAGGATGGACCAGTGAAGTTCTACCTTGATCCTGGGTTGACCTGGGAAGCCCATGTTGATTTCCTTAGCTCCAAATTATGTAAAATAATTTTTCTTATAAGGGGCCTGTCAAAAAATGTATCTAGGGGCACATTACTGACAGCGTATCATGGATACTTTAGCTCCAATATGTCCTACGCGATTTTAAATTGGGGGCATTCACCGTGCTCTGCTCAAATTTTTAAGTTACAACGTCGTTGTGTTAGAATTATTGCAGGCTTAAAATACCGCGAGTGTTGTAGAGATAGCTTTGTGGGGCTAAAACTACTTACCCTACCTTGTACTTTTATCCTTCAGTGTCTTGTCTATATGAAACAGAACCAAAACAGCTACAGAACACACAACGATATTTACTCCCATTCAACAAGGAAAGGAGGAGAATTAGTTCTCAGCTACCACAGATTGCAACGAACGAGAATGGGTACTGACTATTATGGCATTAAATTTTTCAATGCACTGCCAGCAGAAATAAAAAATTTAAACGTACATCATTTTAAAACAAGAGTAAAAAATTATCTTTTAAAACAAGCCTTTTGTTCTTTTGAGGAGTACTTAGGAAGTGATTTCAATGTATAAATTTTTAATGTGTTTGCCTCTATAATGTACATTGTTGTCTATATATTAGTAAATAGGACATTTTATTTTCTTTACCATTTTAATAACATTTTATAAAGTCTTTTGTATACATATTTAATACACTTCATGCTTGTGTACCTTTGACTTGTAAAAACACACAGTTGTAACACTTTACCAATAAATAAACTAAACTAAACTAAACTACGCTTGAATAAGTTAGTTTGATGTCGTACAATTTACACAAGTCTTTGAATATGGCGTTGTCAAATTCCCTACCATAGTTACAATGGATACGCAATGGCGTACCAAAATGTTGGAAGTATAACATCATAGTACTGACAACTGATTTGGCTGATTTGTCTGCCAAAGCATAAGCTTGCGAGTATTTTGTCAGTTTGTCTCTTACAGATAAGATATAGTTCCTGTTAATATTATAAGATATTATTCCTGTATTTCTAGTATGTCAATATTAATTCGCTCAGATGGTGTTTTAGGCGTTTCCGTAATGACGAGGGGACTGTCTAGGTTTTTGCGACACGCTTTAGTTTTTTGACAAATTTTGCAGTTCTTAACGAAATTTTCAATGTCTTTTGTGAAACTTGACCAGGTGTACATTTCCCTAATACGGCGGACGGTTTCATTAATGCCGCGGTGCAAGCTATTTTTCCCGTTATGATATCGTTCAAGGATCAGCGGTATTTCGTCTTGTTCGGGTGTTTTTGTAACGTTTTGGCAGATTTTCGATTTTATTTCCTTTTCAGCGAAAATGAAAAAGGGCATCTCTAAAATTGGAAGATCGAGATTGTTTTCGACACAGTATGTTTTAGATGGAGATAAAGTATCCTGATGTTTGTATATTGTTGCAAAAAGAACTTCGTTTATAATGTCAGGATCATTTAGAAGTGGGATTATGAAATATTGCCTTCTGCTTACGGTTTTGCTGGCGAATATATTAATTTTAAAGGTTTCGAAGTCAGCGACTTCTTCGAAAATATCTTCGAAGATGTCATGATGAAATTCCTGAAGATTGGATGATTGGGGGAAAATTAAAATGTTTTTATTTGTTTTGTCTAGTAGTTGGCAGTTGGAGAATTCAATTTTGCTATAGTCAATTAAAGTGGTTTTATAACGTTCTATAAAGGTTTTAAATTTGAAGACGCGAGATGTAAGACCGACATCAAATTTAACGCAATGCATCAAATGCATAAAGAAGTGTTCGAGAGGACATTCAATTGTGGGAAGCGCAACTGATGAAGGTTCCCGACCAGAAACAATATATATTATATTTATATATAATATATATTGTCTTGCGTACAAAGAAATGACACCTCGAAGAGAGTATTCAATATCTCTGACAGGTGAAGTAACCTGAAAATTTTATCGTGACATTCTGTCCTAGGAGTTAAGGGCAATTGCACGGAACGGCTCCAGATTCGGAACCTCTGTGTACTGATTCTCTTGAAATTCCTAGATGTCAGTCTTACATCTCTCGTCTTCAAATTTAGAGGGTACTTGTCATTGACTGTAAGTTCGTTAAGTTTGCGGTAGTCTACCACAACACGCCACTTCTATTTTCCAGAGGCGTCTAATTTCTGTGGCACCACCCAAACGGGAGAGGACCAAGGCGAATTAGAGGGTCGTATAATACCTTCATCGAGCATTTTTGCTACCTGGGACTTAACTTCTTGTTTGTGTACTTGGGGATAACGGTATGATTTTGTATAAACGGGTTTCGTGTTGTTGGTATCAATAGTATGTTTGATTTCGTTTGTGAATGATAAATGATCGCCTTCGAGGTAGAAAATGTCTGAAAAGTGAAGGCATAATTGTAAGATTAAGTCTGACTCTTCGTCGTTTAAGTGTTCTAAACGGAGTTGTTTAACAATTTCTTCTTGTCTGTCGGGTTCGTTATAGTTCAAAGAAATAGTTTGTGAAAGAGAATTCACAGAAAAGTTTTGTAATGGTTCGAGTTTTAGATTTGAAAAATTTACTATTTTAGGGATGGCATTCGCATTTAGAATGGATGTGAGAAATTGACCTTTGCTGTCTACTGTAACAATAGCATTAGGGAGGTGAGCTTTTTCAATTTCCATACCCGTTAGAAGGGCTTCGGTGTTCCTAAGCTCGCAGCTAAATTTGAAAATTTGTTCGGTCCGGGGTTTGATCGAAATTGTATTAATGGAAGTATAGGAAGAGGGACATGTATAGATTCAGTGGCATTGATTGTATCGTCTGTCACTTTATACAGCGGAAGTGTCTTAAAGTTGGTTATTAATTGTTTTTTGTCGACGTCAATAATGCTGTTGTAGTGCTTTAGAAAGTCAGAGCCTAACAATCCGTCATATTCTATGTTAAGGTTGCAGATATAACCTTGTGTGGGTCTTTATATTAAAAGGGACGAGGGTCGATTCATTTATAATGATTTTCTGCTTGGCAATTCCCTGAGTTACTTCGTTTTCCTGAAATCTTTCTCTGAAACGTGTGCAAGTGTCTGGTTTGAAAATAGAAAGACCAGCACCGGTGTCTATTAAGAGTTTATATGTGTTAGAAGAATTTGTGATGTAGTATACATTTTTAGAATTTACGGTCAGAAGCGGTCTTATAGTTCTCTGTTCGGGGAAGTTCAAATTCGGGTCGAAACTGTCTAGATTTAGCGTTTGAATTTGGGTCTGAAGTTCTGTGATTTCCGGGGGTTCCGTTTGGAAAGGGAGGTTCTGAAAATTTACGGGGGAAAATTCGTGTTCGTTTCCAACGTAGTTGTCACATTCTGCGTTACCTGTTTTTGAGCAGTAGTCGTAATCAGTTTGTGTTGAATCGCAGTAATCTTGGTCATAACTTTCAAAATCGGATTTTGATAGTGAATTTCATATACGTTATTATTGGGTTGATCGTACCCATAATTATACGAATTGTTTAAGTGATGTGTTCGTTGTTGCCGGAAGAAGTTTTGATTAGGTTTATATTGACTTGAACTTTGGGGTTGTGCACTGTTCGAAGGACGAGGTTGTTGAAAGTTTCTGTTCTATTGGAAATTTTGAGTTTGGGTTGGAATTATGGCCTATTCTGGAATTGGCCCGGTTGTTGAGAGAATGGGTTAGGACGGATGTTCAAAAAGTTTTGTCCGTAATTTTGGTTTGTTGCATTTGTCTCGATTTGGTGAGACATTCATTAACAGTATGCCCCATTCTTTTACAGAATGAACATTGTTTTTATACTGGAAACTGGTTGGGCTTTCGAGGAATTGGACCTTGGTTTCTAAAATTTGAAAATTTTTGAGTTTCTAAATGATGGAGTTGGAGTTCACGTTTAATGCTTGAAACGGCGGTGAGAATGTCTTTAGGATCGGTAGCACGAACTAGTTGTCCTATCTTTGGCTCTAAACCTGTAAGTAGACTATTTAGTGCCATGGATTCGATCAAGTCGATTTGTGCCTGTTTTTCTTTTTGAGTCAAGTTTTGTTTGTTAACCGCTGCAAGAATTTTTGCTTGGTGGGTTTGTAGTCGGGCTGAAAATGTTATGGGGGATTCGGTATTTAATTGCCTCATTCTTTGAAGATCTTGAATCAAGGCTGAGAGATCTCTAGGATCTCCAAAGTGGTTCTCCAAGACTGTCTGAATTTCTGTTAATTGGGTCGGGTTTCGAGAATTTATTAGTTCGGCTGCTCTGCCGCGAAGTTTGTTTTTGATGTGCAATATTAGTACTTATTGGTAGTCAGTTGCCATACTATATGCGGTTTGGCATGAAGAAATGAAAGTGTTCAAGTGTATATGGTTTCCGTCATATTCCGGAATTATTGCGAAAATTTCTGATATTTTGTAAGGCTCTACAGTAGGAGTCGCAGCACCTTGTCTTGTAGTTGCCATTTCAAATATTCAAGTGTTACAAAAAATAAAATTAAATGAAGCAGAAAAATGGAAGTAAGTAAAGTTACACAAAAATTTATCAAAATTCAAAATTATGTATGAGTGAATTGAGTAAATAAATTCAGCAGTTTGTGAATATAAAATAAAATAAAGCGAGGTAAATTAATGGAAAATAATAATAAATTCGTATCAAAATTATTCAATAGCTTAAAATGTGGTTTAAAGGAATGAGAAATATATGGAAATTTTAAACGAGAAAACTGATAATAATAATATAAAAATAAATATAAAAATCGTTTCAATTGGTAAATAATTGAATCAAAAACGAGATGTTTCTACATACGTTAGTAGTACCCTAGGGATGAGACTGTTCTGAAGAAGCTGAGGACTGGTTAGCTGTAAGGTTGCGTGTTCCGGGTTCTCGCTGCCACAGTTTTTGTCTCGGTCTGGAAGTTCTTGTCCACAACGATTTGGAAATCGACACAACTAGTGAGTGTACACGTGTTCTAGCTGTGTTGGACAATCCTACTGACTGCGCCAATTTTATATCTTGTAAATCACTTTTGAGTTTTTAAAAAATATATTTATTGAAATACAAAAAAATAAAAATTTAAATAAAACATTAAATAGAAAAATTAAAAATGAACTAACTAAGTGGTACAAGTATACCAAAGATAAATGACGACCGTGGGACCGCGTCGCTCTGATTTATAACATTAAGAAAGATGACTAATCAAAAGAACGGCCAAGTCGATGCGTTTCCTCGTTTATATAATGAAGCAGGAAACTGGTCAGCGAAATATGATACTTTGTATCTTACACGTGCATGATATTTACATATATATATATATATATATATATATATATATATATATATAATGTAAGAAAGGTTTCGAGAAGCAGCCTTTTATGAGCGATTTTATAAAGAAGTGAAATACGCTTTTACTTTGCGAAAACTTTCGAAATACTTTAATTTCTTCGTCAGTCTTTTGACTACAAACAAAATTTATATTTATAATATGTGAGATAATTTCTTAAATACTTACAGTAAATTGTGATTGTAATTTGAAAAAGAGCACAAACATAGGAATTATGAAATTAATAAATTAGATGTAACAAAATTTTTTTGAGTGACATTGATAGCAAAACTGGAAATGAACTTATAATCAAAAATAACATTACTGTGGTGAGTAGAATAATGTATTGTTACTATGTAACTTAATTGTTGAACACTGAAAATGAATTTTTCTTGTCGATGTCTAAAAGATAAATGTTATTCAAATTTTGGATATTTGTTTTTTTATTAATATTCTAGTTACTCGAATACTAACTAGAAGCGAAAGCAGAAGGCTACGAGAATTATGCGAACCGACCTGAAGAGGGCAGATGTGACTCTGTCGAAAAGTCGTCACTTTACCATCGATCCCGGCAGGGATCAGTTATCAACTACGCGAATGAATTCCCGGAAACCACCTAAAACATTTAGTACCCGCGAAAACTTAAAAACATATATATATATATATATATATATATATATATATATAAAATTTAGTACCCGCGAAAACTTAAAAACATATATATATATATATATATATATATATATATATATATATATATATATATATAGATTTCAGTAATTACATATTTGCCCTGTTAAGCAGTGATGCCTTAGTCAGTTGGAAACATACTACTTTTTAATATCCTTACATGTAGTTTAAAAAAGTAGTCAGTACTACTCAAATATAGGTTATGCATACATACAGTTATAGTTATAGTTTTTTAAGTTTACAAAGTTTGATGTGGTTTATTTAATATAGAAGTGAATAATTAACGAAGTTTTCAAAGCCATCGTATTGTGCAATAATTAATGTGAAAATAATTTAACTGAAATATTATTTTTGTTTACAAAATTCTGATTTCTGACAAGGCATTCCTTATGAAATAAGTGTTACAATAATTAGATTTCATATTTTGACTAAGTTCGTTTTTTGTTTATAATTGGAATGTAATCAGATTTTTAAAAAATGTATGAAGTTTTTTGTTAGGTTTAACCATCATAGTAAGATATGATGATAAATGCTTGGATTTGAAGTGAAAGCATGTAGCAAAATATCTAACATGTGTGAGGTATTATCACACAAACCTACACATTTATATTTTTGAAGATTTATTTAACATTGTTTGAAAAATCTGAAAGTGACTATTTTAAATAACCTGTAAGTTCCTGTTTGAGTACCTTGTGAATTTATACCTACACTTATTAAAATAATTAAAATAATAAATTGATCGAAATTAAATTATTCATTAGGTAAATGAGATGCAGTTTTAAATAGTAACCTTCTCAGGAGATATTTCGAAATCACGACCGAGGCCCGGTCGTCCAGGTACTATATGTTAAAGGTAAATATGATATTTTGCACTGTATACCAGCCAAGTGCTATCAATAAAGATTATTATTAATATTTAAAAAACAAGATAATCTAGTAATAAAAACTTTAATGACAAATATTAGTAAATCATACCTGTAAATCATATCCATACATGTGAAATATTGAATAAAACATTTAAAAAATATATATAACCGACTTCTACCTATAACTAAAAATTAAAAATAATTATAACAAAATACAACTCCAGCAAATAAATAACACATTCAGTGTTTTTAGGTACCTACCCAGGAAGTAAAAAATGTTAAAATTAAAAGGTGCTCATTCTGTACAAATTAATTACCTACCAATCTAGTATATTTTGAAGCCTGTGCCAAGCAAATCTAAAATCCTTCATTGCGTACTTATCTACTAATTCATCAAACTTGATTGTTGCTTGGCACCGACTTCAAAAATATACTAGATTGGTAGGTAATTAATTTGTACAGAATGAGCACCTTTTGATGTTTACATTTTTTACTTTCTGGGTAGGTAGCTAACAACATTGAAGGTGTTATTTATTTGCTGGAATTGTATTTTGTTATAATTATTTTTAACTTTTTAGTTATAGATAGAAATCGGTTATACTTTTTAAAAAAATGTTTTATTTTCAACTTTTTAGTTTTTTTGAACACAGGTAGTTTTCATTCTTTATTTTTTATTTTGTATGTATATCCTTTATAGACAGAACCAGGTAACATCGAAAGCCTCAACATTTCACAATAATATTTTCTCATTTAAATTGGCAGGTAAATCTTTACGAACAAAATGTACTAGTATGCGTTGACTTAATAAGCCCAAAATATATGTATGCCTTATGAACTACGCCATGTAACCATTTTTCAACTTTTTTTGACAACCTTGTATAACTATAGATAATTCCAATCCAACCTATGTACCAACCATCCTGTACATACGAATGCCCACGGACAAGCATAAATTTGTGAGCTGTCTTCTGTAAACTATAGGACGGACTACAATTCATCCCGTATTTACGGAGTCAAATCCGTCCTATATTTCAACCATAGCATATAACTCCTTGTGGGCTAGCCCATAAATTAGTTCATTTTTAACAGTTTATATTATCGCCTTGTATAACATTAATTCCTCTCCACACTTTATGCAACTTCTGGGCTATAAAAGAAATAATTCGTAAATCACACTTTATAAATATAATTCAACTCCAGCATTTATTTCAACCATACTATATATGATTTGCTTATGTCCACATCATGTAACAGTTTTTTAATCATCCTATATAATTTTAATTTCACATTTTTTCCAACATTTTTATATCACCAAACGTCCAGTCCACCCTATATTCCAACCATCCTGTATATACGGCTGCCTACGGACCACTATCATTCTAGTCCGTCCTATATTTCAATCTTCATATAAATGCAACTCCTTCTATCACTTTACTTTGTGATTTTGTTTACTATAACTAAACACCCTGTCTATAAACACACCAAATAGCACTTTAACGTTTGACATGTGTTGTCACTGAATTTTCTATTAGGCCGGGAGAATATGACAACCAAAAGCACCGTCTTCGCAAAATGGAAAAATTTGCATTTAAATAGGTATTTGCCTGGTATACAAACAAAACGAGTTTGGTACTCATTGATTTAAGGAGCCGAAAATACTATGCTTTACTACCTATATACTTGAGATGTACATAGAAAATTTTCAAATTCGCAATTAGAACTTCCAGTGCTTAAAATTACCGCACTATTACGTTGGAATTAAAATATTTATGAGGAAATGTCCGTTATGTCATTTCGATGAAATTTTTGATAAGAATTTTGGAATTTTCGGCGATTTTCTGCAAAACTGCAAGTTGCACGTCGTAGAAAAGTATATGAGATCACCTAAGGATCTTCTTTAATAGATTAAACGTTAAAAAACTATACACGTCCATAAGGAGTTATCGAAAAATCCACTAAAATCTTAGTGATAGTGGTCGATTTCCATGCACGCATGTGTTCATCAACAAATTTTATCACTTTACCAATAGAATTCTTTTCCAAAATTTGAAGTTTCACCAATCTGGATATATACTCTATTAAACAAGACCATATTCATTCAAAACGGTGCACCACAGGAGAAGAAATCAGGTAACATACATACAAAAAAAAAGCGAAAAAAAAGCGACGAATTGATAACCTCCTCCTTTTTGGAAGTCGGTTAAAAAGTAGTAAAAAATTCATCTGAAATAATAACAATTTTGCTAAGAATTAGCTAGAAATTGGGTTTCAGTGTTAAGAGCTAAAGAAAATTATCTTTATGAAGGGACGTACACACCAACTCTAAAATATAAATTTAAATATGGAAATTTTTTTTCATGTATGGAATATCGAAATTTAAAATCAATGTATATATCGATACATCGCTCAGGTTTCATTTGTTTTATCTATTTAGAGCTTAAAACATCATCAAAATGATTGGAAATATATACAATTCAAGCTAGGACAAACGATAGAAAGACTGAAAAAGTAAGAATAAATAGTGGCATTCAATAAGAGACTGTATTTACATAAAAGTGGATGAACTGAAAAATAAGGTGCACAAATAAAAGAAAAAAGAAATCAAAAACAAATCTAAGTGCATTTTTACATCTAGAACGCCACATAGATGCAAATTAGAGACAATAGAATTATACATCAGGAAACGACATTCAAGTGTTTCAGCATAGAAATTATACAGGTACGGGGATGATGAAACGAAGGTGAGGGGAAAACCATGAAAGTCACAAGAAATAACGGAATGCAATTTGGAAAATACAGTAATGACTGAACAGTAATTAACGATTAAAGAAAATTCAAGCCGTTGCATCAAAGTTTATGAACTCTAAGATTTATCAAAATTTTCTAACATCAGCTCTATCTGGCTGAAATTTCATTTAATAAACGGTAACCAATCTTCTAGTCTAAATTCCACTGTCGTATATCCTCTTCAAAGAAGAAAATCCTCAGATTGTATTTAACAATTTTCCTCGAGCCTTTTTTCATACTCTTATCCTTGAGTTGACTATAAAATATATACGACGAAAAACCCTCTATTAATATGCAAATTTTTTATCAACGAACGTTTTTTCAACACTTATCGCTGCTCGCTTATATTAATAAGCATATTTTTGTAATTTCACGGCTTGAGCTCAAAAGAAAGTTATTATTAGCCTTCCGGGTTTAGAAAAATCAATTGCGAATATTCTCCGAAGGCTTGCAGATATATGAGCAACGCATTTTAATTTTGTTTGGTAAAATATTTCTTTATTAAAATATTGTATTATTACAATGTACAGTGTGTTCTTACAACGTGGAACCGTTGTATTATCTTATGGGCTAGATATTCCTATTTTCTACTTTTTTTTCAAAATTACTTTTTAAGTCTTCTAATAGATCCTTTGCAGTTAGAAGGGTATGTAATAACAAGTGGTCACCCAGTAGTCAAAATTCGACCCTATTTCATCAAATTGTAAAAAGTATATTTTTATAAGAAACAGAATTCTGGAGAAAGTTGTAATGACCAAAATTGTTCACTCATATTGACAAATCTATTGCAATACAAAAAAATAATGATGTAATCAAATATCGGTATTCGAAATATTTTTGACAAATGAATGACCCCCAAATTTTTAGCTGGAACACTCCTGGCAAAATATTAAAAATAATAATTGGAAGATTGTTCTTTGTAACCTAAAAGTCTTCGTCATTTCCGGTTTCAATCAAGTTCAGGAATATTAAAGAAAAGAGAGGACCAACAACCCTAGGAGAACTTAAATATTTAATACATTCTCTATTGACCGCTATCTGACAGTTTTTTACACAACACCTTCGGGAATATTGTGATAATAATATATTAATCAAGTAATTAAATTCACATTAAAAACAGAATATTTAATATTATATTTAATTACTGCAACGCGTCCGAAAAATCAATACTGATCTACTACATTGACTCTTTTACCACTAAACACTAACAACGATTGTATGCCACTTCCAGTAGTAAATGCTCTAAGAATATAACAGGATCTAACGATCGCTACCTCCATATATAATTACTCAATGTTTTGAGTTTTGACCGTCTGGCGCAGGCGGCACTGTCAGTTTTTTGGCGTTGACAGTATGGACGTAAATAATGATTTTTATTATATTTTATTAAATGAATGCACCAATATTATATTAGCATTCTGCATTGAAGGTCGTCAGTAACTACTTAACAAAACAAAAATGAATAAATTGGTTGAAAGACAGAGCAGAAAATGGTACCTAATCGTTTTGTCTTTGCCTATTTATATATAGATAAATATTTTGCAAAATTCCTCTAGAATGGTTTTAAAGTTTATAATCTCATTGATTTGATTTCGGAGAATTATCCTACTGTTCGATTGTAACAACCATCTAATTCTGACCTTGCAGATAGATATCTAGATTCATATGGAGAAGAACAATACGGGGTGATTAATCTGAAGTGTACTGAGTTGGATGTACCCAACTTTGGTGGCAACATTATACGGTTGGTATTGAAAATAAAGACCAACAAACATGAGTTGGCCCTATTAAACAAACAAGAATATGCAAAGTGACCTTCTGTTAGAAAACCAAAATTAAGAAAATCGGTTGAGGGATAGAGAATAAAACGGTACTGAACCGTTTTGTCTTTGCCTATTTGTATATAGATGTTGTGAAAATGTTTCAATAGAAATTTATAGATCAGGATATTGAGGAATAAATTGTTCAAAACATGAATGCAGCTAATATGTCAAGTACCCATCTGTAAATGAATATTATTTATTTATTCATTTACAATTTGTGCGTCAGTGTGACAAGTTGTATAAAAAGTAAAGTTTCAAAGTGTGTTTGTGAGAAAAAGACTAAATGAATGGAGTCGCCGCAAGGTAAGTAACATTGGTTTTGTTTTTTCTCATCCTGAGAAAGCCCCTCATAAATGTGGCGAAACGTTAGAAACCTTTGTTGATTATATGCCTGTTTAGGTATATAAATATATATAAATAAATTAATTCGACAAAA
This sequence comes from Octodonta nipae, assembly GCA_034190945.1. NCBI lineage: Eukaryota > Metazoa > Arthropoda > Insecta > Coleoptera > Chrysomelidae > Octodonta > Octodonta nipae. The sequence goes on along the minus strand of CM067216.1, from coordinate 42,234,964 downwards.
TGATGCGGTCCAAATCCGGAAAAAGCAGAATAAGAGAAGTATAGTGTTTACATTCTCGGCTTCCATGCTCAAATCCCTGCTCACTGCGGCATAATCTAAACGAGCCATGTCATTATGTATACAGACGACTTAAGAACACTTTTTATTCAAAATAACGTAGTCATATATGTTAAAGGTATCAATTTCCTTGGGATTAAAATTAATGACATTACAACATTCTGACTCGACTAATGTTAATTAGAAGAAAATAAAATAAAATTAATTAATCTCAAACAAACCTAACGTAACTATTTCTAAGGTGTATTAGATTGCTTCGCATCTAAAATCACAACGTTTTAAATAAGCAAACAGATTTAGATGTACATACTTTAGCGTCTCATTCGCAAGATGTCTTCATGCTGGAAAATGTGCAAGTGACTTTGTATGGAATACTGCACTCCATAAAACGAAATTATCAGAAAGGTGCTCTTATAGACATGTCTCGAATGCCAAATGTACATAATCTACGAGTATACGTATGATGATGAGAGGAAATTGAAATTTAGAGCTTTTGTTACTGCACCAGCATGAAAATGGAAACTTCACTGAAAAATAATTTGGAATTTCTAGAAGGAAAAGAGAATCTTTGTTAAGCGCACTGTGACAAAATCTCTTAGATAAATCTTAAAGGATGTTGAATAGTTAAGAAATAAAATATTGAGAATACATTGTGCTTGAATATTTCAAAAATTTAAATAAATCTCAATTTTCAGCTAAGTTACTGAGAGAAGCGAGTTTTAAACGTACATAATAGCCAAAATGTGAGTGTAAAACAACTATAAGATTTAATACATCTATGGTGAGGCCTCACTTTGAGTATGCCTCCAACATTTGGTCACCAAATTGTTACACCCACAGTAACGAAATTGAAAAAGTTCAAAAACGTTTTCTGCGCTACCTCTATATCAAAAGAAATGGCATATATCCCTTGTTGGTATCTTATAAATCAATTGGCAACCTTCTATCTGTGTTCTTTGATTTCTAGAAGGAAGACCCATGCATTTATCTTTATATATAACATTCTAAATAACAGAAATTATTCCGATTGTAACTTTATGAATAGCCTTAAGTTTAGTGTCCCCAAAATTAGCTTAAGACTTCTCTCATCTAATCCGGAAGCCCTTCGCCCTTCACTTATATACTCAATGTTTGCAATGATGTGCTGTCCAATAACATAGTTCCTGACCTATTTAACATCAAATTTGGTAAGCTTAGGCGCATATTTTTGCTCCATCAGGATGCCAACCCGTTGTGATACTGGCATATCTGTGACATTGTCAAATACTTTTGTGCTGTTTAACCCTTCACATGTAGTTACCTATTTGGTGTTTGAAAAGAGAATGAATAAAATAAAATAAAAATAAACTCTAAATATAAATAAATATCAATAGCAACAAATTTCAGAAATGTATGCGTCTTAATTATGAGTATAAAAAACCTACAGTACGCGATTAGTCACATTTCTCTCTCTCAACATGGCGGCCAGGGGCATAACGTCACCAAACTGGCTTAGAATAAAAATCGTTTAGAAGCCGTGTGCAAACTATTTTCTGACATATATTCGTTTTTTATCTGATTTAAGGTACAATTTTATTGATTATTTTAGCATATTCTTATCTCTCTCTCATTCTCCATCTCTCTCCAATTTGTATGTTTGTCTATATTTTCCAGTTATTTTTTTACTTTTTATTTGTGTTAATATACCACTAAGTGATTTTTGTTGTACTACTTTTCTCTTGTCTTGTTTGGACATATATCTTTGATCTTATATCCTATTCATGCACTTTTCCTTTCTGTCCCTCATTGTTATTCCCATTATGCATCTCTCGATAGACCGTGAAATATACCGTTTTATGTTTTGGAGTAATTTTGTTTTTTTTAATCCAGGTCGAACACATTCATCGAATGGGTTGACAATTTAGATTTGAACATTATTGATTTCCATCCAAATACCATCCATGGAAGTTTGATCGAACTATTTTGCCCGAGAGCTGGGGATATACATAGACTATTGATAAGATAAATGGTTGAATTTCTGTGAATAACCAGCACTACCAGAGACCTTAAGGAGCCGCAAGCGAAATTGACAGATTTTGTCTACCTGAGAAAATATGACGTCACTTCTGGTTATGATCTTGGCTGATTTCCTATTTCATCAGCTACATTAGCGAACACTAAATGAAAGATTTTAATAGTCAGAATGATCAATTATGGGTTTGGTGTACAGAATATTCCAGATATTTTATTGAACAACCTTTTATGGAAGTAGAATCCACTAATACACTTCTTCCAGTTAGTGTTGTCTGAGTAATTTTTATTCTATAATTATAGATATGATTTAGGTTTAAATGTATTCGGCAATAAAAATTTTGCTAGATGTAGTTTAGTCGAATATTTGTCTCTCTGTTTCTAGGTATGGGGCAGTTTACTCACTTGGGTACCTTTTGAGATTCGTTGTGTTTGTGGTTAAGAGTCATACCTTACTACTTTGCATTAGTAAAGGTTAGTAAGAGGCAATGAATCTATTTCTCCTTAGGCTGCTGACCCTGTGCAAAATTGCGATCGGAATTCTATCTCTGTTTTGATTATGTTCGTAATGGTCATCCTGTTGCTGTAGCGGTTGTTGTAATTGTGATAGTTGCTCTAGTCCTTGGCGTGGTGCTCCCTTGATGATAGAGGTCAGGTTCCTCAGCAACCTGGCACCGATATCTTGCATATCATATCCAGTGTTGTTCCAAACTTGCCTTGGCGGTCCCCAGGTGTCATGCTCACTGTCACCTTGAGAAGCCAAGTAATTCAGACCCGTGGGGTTGTCACTGCTCAGAGGAATTGATTAAAGCAACATTCTTTGTTTCATTTCGTTTCACCAGATCCACATGCAAGATTTATTTACAAAGGGTGCTGCTTTTTTATTGTTATAATGTATATTCTAATTAATAATATTTTCAAAATCTCACCACTTCGACGCTAGTTTCATTTCAAATGCATAAAAATCAGGTTCTTGTTGAAGTTGTTTTTTATAAAATGTTAAGTGAACATTCAGAATATCTATTTGTAGAAAACAAACATTACCTTAATCGATACATCTTGGTGTTTATATAAAACATTTCTGAATTTTCACATAATTACCTCTGTTTGTTTTTACAATGCCATTACTCCTTTATGAAAAAAATTAAGGGGTGTTAAATATGATGTTAATTAAGGTCAATTAACTCTTTACTATGAACGTTGAACAAACACATTTCATTTGTAAATGTACATTTTGTTGTCTTCTGGATTGCCAGAATTTCATTCCAAAAAACACTTTCAAAGGTTTTCCAAGGGATATTTGAAACACGGAAGGAATTTAAATTTAAATGAAATGACAAAAGGATCTGGTTTATTTGATTGGTTCTTAGCATCTATCCTAAATTATAATTTCAGTTACATCGTCTGTAACATGAATTATTAAAACATAATAACTGAGAACAATAGAAGTTAATAGATAAATTTTAGTCGACCGTTGACTGGAACATTCATCTATATAATCAAATTTTGTTTTTTTGTTTAACAACGCGTGCAACCCTGAAAGCACTCGACTGCAATATTCTTCTCTATAATAATAATGACAATAGCGGTTTGTTTTCATTTCATCATTACAACCCTAAGAGATTCCCCCATTGATAAGGCTATAATAGAAGGTCCAAATAAAACAACACTTGAAGGGTCCTCAAATTGTTTTGAATAGTTCTTTGAGAAACAAACATTATTAGATGGTAACAATAGCATCACAGCACCCCATCAACTTACCCTTCGAAAATCTAACGCCTCAAGGCCAACGTACTTTGGGAAAAATGGGCCCAGCGGCACAAGCCGTCGTTCATCTCACCATAATTTGATAAGAGCAACCGACAGTCTATAGCGTACTAACAGTAATGTCGAGATATAATAACATATCAGAGATCTGCTTCGGAGGGGATCTAACGGCGCTGCTAATCATCGCGGAAAAAAACACAGCTAATAGCACGCATACACGCTGAAACAGGAGCAGAGCGTTTCAGTTCAAAATCCGACGACAACATTGCTCGATTTTCAGTTCTCTTTGTAACTTATGTGGGCGTTTGAGATTTTGATGAGATTCCTGAGTTTGATGATAATCTGAGTCTGTGTTTGCTGACAAGGATCTCAGCAGCTTTGCTTCTAGCATAAAAGCCGTCAAAACATTTGTTTTGTATCAATAGTAGCACAGAAGGTAAAGGTAACTTACAGCTGGTTTCAATAGGATCACCTTCGCCAAATTTATTAGAAAAAATAGTCAGCCAACTACAGTGAAACTTAAATAACTGGGATGTCAAGGAAACTAGGATATTTTATCACTAAAGAGGCTTTAAATTTACCCAATTTTCTAAACAGGCAAGAGGTAAAATTTGTTTGTCTGTTTAAGGGGTAATCTCTGGAAGTAGTGAACCGAATTTTAGAATTCTTTTACTAATATGCTATGGGGAGGGGGCAGGCCGACGTTTTTTTGTTCTACTTAAAATTAAAATAGTAGGAACAAAACGTGCTATAGGCGTGAAAATTGGTGTAAATACTAGTGATGTGCCGAATATTCGTATCCGAATATCCTAGCGAGAAGAAAAATCCGTATCCGTATCCGTTAGTTTTTGGAGGATTTTTACGGATCTTTTACCTTATTAATTTTCAATTCATAGATAAAATTTTATATATAGGTGATTAGTTAACAATGAAAAACTGTTAAATTCCATTCATGTTATTTTTTATTTTTTAAAATCGTATTTGGCACCTTTATATTGCAAACATTTATCGTTGTGAAGTGAGTACCATACTGATAGAACACAACTCAAAGATACTAAATCAACTATCTTTATAACGAGATCTATCACACACCTTGGTAATAAGCTCATTAAAATGATGATATATTTAAACATTTATTATAGGCAGTTTTTATAAATTACACAGCCCCATAAAAAAAATTAAGTCTTGTGCATCGGACCAGACCAATGTAGGCTTATGTTTTTGGGGTCGCTGAATCCGAATCCGGAGTCAGTTTGACCTCAACAGGTCAAGGTCAAGGTCATTCCAAGGTCAAATTACCATAATCTAATCAAATAATCTGAAAAAATTCGTATAAGTGTTGTAGTAAATTGGATTAAATAGATTTAAGTTCTATTTTGATAAAAAACTCCATTGACCTTCATAAGAAAACTCTTACCTTGTCTACGAGTTAGATCTACTAAAAGCCTTGGGAAATCTGCCATCCATGTATTTGTCTGCATGCCGCGCGGGTAGCCGGCCTTAACCCTGGGTTTTTAAGCACAACTAGGGTTTATAATGTTGGGCAATGCGCACTCACGAGGGGGTTTACAATAAATGAGTAATAGCTGCACACGCACTTTGGGGTTGCACTAGCGACCACATAGGGTAACGTTTTCTCCTTGAGAGTTTTAGGGAGATCCGTCCTATACGAGACAGAGTGTTCTGCACAAGTGTTTTTGGCGTCGGTGAATTCGACTGAATTCGAATCCAGGGTCGGTTTGACTTTATCAGGTCAGATTCAAGGTAAAGCCAAGGTCAAATGTCCAAAATCTAGTCAAAAAATCTGAAAAAAATCATACATATGTTTTTTGGCTCGCTAAATCCTAATCTGGGCGTTAAGATGTGAGGATGAAGCCGTGGTATGTCTGACGACGAGTTGACATTGTCCTCGCTAAAGTCAGAAAGTTGTCATACTTAGACCTGGGGAGGTATGAGAGCTATCACCCCCAGGACGGTGAACTCACCTGTGATCGGATCAGGAGCTTAACGTGAGGGTATTTTAATATCTTATGGAGACTAGAACAAAAAAAACTAGATGTCATTGACATTAGAAATATCTCAGTATGACTTTGGAGTAACACTTTAGCTGATTCCAGATTCGGATTTAGTGACCAAAAAACATGTGTATGAATTTTTTTCAGATGTTTTCATTATGTTATGGCAATTTGATCTTGGAATGACCTTGAACCCTACCTGATGGTATGAGGTCAAACCCCTGATTCGGATTCAGCGACCCCAAAAACATAAGCTTACATAAATCCGGTCCGATTCACAAGACTTTAATTTTTTTTTATTGCGCTGTCATATTATTTAAAATATCTTTATGAAATAAATTGGGTTAAATCTTCGTGTTAAGCTTAATAAAATAATGAAATATTTAGGTATTATAGATCACTTTTACAATGAGAAAATAATCTTCGTAATATTTCAAATTCTAATTAAGTAAATTAATACTTCGTGACACATAAGGTGTTTACATTAGATTTAAAACACAGTGACAATTAGAGAAACTTTAAAAAAATGAAGTAATGGTAAATTGTATTTCAAAACGAGCAACTTGGCAGCTTTGTGTCCCCCAAAATGCTGTTAAAATGTAGCCCATAAAGAATTCCTGCTGCACTAAAAAATTGCTCACTTGGAACTCTTATCACCAGTGATTATAAATATGTGCAAGTGTTGTGACTGAGTCCTCGAAGTGACTACTTGTTCAGTCTATAACTATCATTCTTTAATGTCTTTAGTTATGAGAGTTAACTCTTATAGAGGTCAATAACTTTTGTCCATAACAGATTGTCTCTTTCCAAAGGTTTATGTGCAATATTTACAGCCGCGTACTCTAAAAAAGTTTAGATCCGTATTCGTATCCGCGGATCTTGGGACCAAATATCCGTATTCAAATCCGTATCCGCGGAAATACAATTTTAATGATACGGCACATCACTAGTAAATACTCTTCTTCCCAAATAAATAAAACCTAGTGTAATCATTTTGCAAAAATTCAATTATCTCATGGGGGACAGATTTAATATTTTCCAAGAACCTAAAATAATAAAGCCCAGAAAATAAGACAGACATGAATATTTTGATATTAATTCTTTAAATTAATTGAGACTTGATGTAAAATTTTGCGAAAATTCTATTATTGAATAGTCGGACGGGTTTAATAATTTTTAATATTATAAACCACGAAATGTTAAAAATACGAGTTACATCAAACTTCACAAAAAACTGGATTGACAAAATTGTCAAAATTATTCTGTCGGAAATACAAAATGAGCAAAATCTCAAAAAATTAAAATAGACAAAAATTAAAAATCTTTACGTCACTGTAAATGTGAAAAAAGTGAAAAACTAAAGAATATCAAAAATGTTAACTGCCAAAAAGTCAAAATGGTATAAATTTGTCAAAATGCCAAAATCAAGATTTTAAAAAAAGTTAAAAATATTTAAAATTGCAAAAATGTCAAAAATATCAAAATGACATAAAATTGTCAAAATTTCAAGAATTTAAAAAATGTTTAAAATACTTAAAATTGCAAAAATGTCAAAAATGCCAAAAACATAAAAATGTCGAAAACCGTCAAAAATATCTAAAATTTCAAATGTGAAATATGTAAAAAATATCAAAAAAGACATAAATGTCAAAAAATGCCAAGAACGTCAAAATGTCAAAAATGAGAATGGTAAAAAATCCAAACTGGGAAACGGAAAACCACAATTTCAATCATCAAACATCTCAAACAGGTCAAATATTTTTAGTTCGTCACACTAAATCCCAAAATAATTTATTTTTAGAAGCGGTTGTAGCTATATAAATTTCGCTAATAAGTGGTGAAGTTAAAGCGGATTTACACAATATTATAATAAAAATGGTTTCTGATAGATAGTTGTGGCATCTCTGTTTTGTACTTTTGTGATTTTTTGCGAATAACACCACAATTATTGGTGTTATTTATAAAATGCTGGGATCTCTTCGCGCCTTTGAAGATTAGGGTCACCTAAGAGTCTGAACTGAAAACTAAAAAAATCATGGACTTCAGAATTTAACTATAAATAATTGGAAAAATTTAACATTAGCCCATAGGTCGGCACCTATGCAGACATATCATCATATAATAATTACTCGTTTACGATATTGTAAGGTATTTACAAAGTAATAAATATGAACAGTAACAGAGTTTCTCATTCAGAAATTAATTACCTACCTATCTTGTATATCTAGTATATCCTGGAAGCAAATCAAGTGTTTGACAAACATCTTAATTTTAAATTTTTCAATTAGACCCAGGAACGTTTGGAAATATACGCTAATTTCCAATATTGAATATTGTGGTGTTATTTCCCAAAAGTGCATAAGCATAGATAACTGGAATGGTTATTAGATGACGAGCTAATTTTGTGCTGGTATTGTATATTAATTGGCTGTTATATTTGTTTATTTACTATTAATACTATTATAAAATTGTAAGCTTGTCTGTTTGTTTGTTTGTTTGACTTAAAATCTGGTAGACATTTTATCTCCCTAAATTGACAGAAACGGTAGATATAGCGAAAAAACTTCTAGCATGTTGGGTAAAAGAATTACTCAATTAGTTCCGTGTTTAAAAAATGTTATATTTGGTGGCTCCTAAGGAGATACATATACAGCATAGTTGAAATGATTTGTAGAATAAAATTATGGTTATAAAGGATGGGTGATTAAAATATTAGGTAAAGAGAAACTGTTCTTTAAAAGGCGGTTCAAAAAATATCAAAATTAATTGTTATACAGCGTAGACCATAAGCAGTTGCATAGCTGAAATATAAGGTAGAGAAGAGAGTTCTAGTCACGTGTTCAAAAAGTTATACTGAGAGACAAATAAACAGCAGCATATACAGGATGGCTGCAATATAGGGTGAAGTAGTGTTACAGTTATTCAAAAAAATGTCGAATAAAATTGTTATATAGGGTAAGCCCATAAGTACTTGCAGTTTAGGTGGACATTCCCTAGGCGGGTGAAACCGCCGGTAACGGCTAGTAATTTATAAATTTCTTATGACCGAAAAGACTCTTTATAGATAAGCTGATCTCTGTTTCTTACCAGTGGTGGTGCAAGACCTAAACTTAATGTGGGTAAGGTACATTATGCAAGAAGACGAGTAATATCAAATAAAAAATGACTTGGTTTCTTACACAGAAAAGCGTCGTGTCGTTCGCAACAAAAATCAATTTTTGCATTTTACTACCATCCTCATTTCTTTTTGTATATGTAAGTATGCAATCCGCTAAGAAACCTTCAATTCAGTAAAGGGAAATTGTGTTGAATATGTCATAAACCAGAATTGCATATGCTGCGTTCAATTAATCAATCCTCAACATATGTATAAATTTGAAGACGCGAGATGTAAAGACCGACAACTAGGATTTTTGGGGAAACTAGCACAAAGAGGTTCAGAATCTGGTTCCATGTAATTACTGTTACCCGTAATTCCTAGGTTAGGAATGTCACGATGGAGTTTTCAGGTTAACTTCACCTATCAGTGATATTGAATACTCTCTTCAAGGTGTCATTCTTTTGTACGCTATACAATATGTATATATATATATATTGTTTCTGGTTAGGGAACCTTCATCAGTTGCGCTTCCCACAATTGAGTGACCTCTCGAAAACACTTTTTTATGTATTTGATACATTTCCTTAAATTTGAAGACGGCGAGATGTAAAGACCGACATCTAGGATTTTCGAGAGGACATTCAATTGTGGGAAGCGCAACTGATGAATGTTCACTAACCAGAAACAATATATATTATATATATATTGTCTTTCGTACAAAAGAATGACACCTCGAAGCGAATACATATATATATTCTTTACAACTGATCTTGTTGGTGCTTCACATATTTTAATAGGGACAGATTTTGGCAGCTAATGGCTGTTTAGATGTACTAGTGGTCGCCCAGTGGTCGAAATTTGACCCTATTTCATGAAATTGTAAAAAGCATATTTTTATAAGAAACAGAGTTGCGGAGAAATCGGAGAAGTTGATGTAATGACCAAAATTGTTCACTCATATTGACAAATCTATTGAAATAAAAAGAAAATAATAAAAATGTAATCAAATAGGTATCGTTATTCGAAATTTTTTTGACAAATGAATGACCCCTCAAATTTTTGGCTGGAACGGCTCCTGGCAAAATATTCGATATAATAATTGGAAGATTGTTCTTTGCAACCTAAAAGATTTTCGTCATTTGCGGTTTCAATCAAGTTCAGGAATATTAAAGAAAAGAGAGGACCAACCACCTTAGGAGAACTTAAATATTTAATACATTCTCTATTGTCCGCTGTCCTAACATTTTTTTATTCAACACCTTCGGGAAGGTTGTGATAATAATATATTAATCAAATAATTAAATTCACATTAAAAACAGAATATTTAATATGCAAGTTAGTGCAACGCGTCCGAAAAATCAATACTACATTGACTATTTTACCACTAAATAATAACAACTCTTTCATGCCACTTCCAGAAGTACATGCTCTAAGAATATATCTAACGATCGCTCCTTTCATATACAATTACTCAATGTTTTGAGTTTTGACCGTCTGTGGGGGGCGGCACCATAAACCAAATAGGGGCCCCTGTCAGTTGTTGACGTTGACAGTATGGACGCAAACAATGAATTTTTATTATATTTCATTTAATGAATGAACCAATACTATAAATTAATATTAGCATTCTGCACTGAAGGACGTCAGTAGCTACAAAACAAAGCAAAATGAAGAAAAACGGTTGAGAGACATGGGAGAAATAGATACCGAACTGTTTTGTCTTTGCCTATTTATATATAAATATGGCAGCAGCAAATATTTTGGCTGACTCTAAGCTTTTCTCGAGTATTTTTACCACTTTATTCAGTACTTTTCTGTAGTTTGAGAGGACAAAGTATTATATTCTCCAGCTCCACTCATAATAAAACAATTATCTCCATTCATGAACCCGCCATTTGAACAAATTACCCTTTCATAAAACCCCATTCCAGACGAGTATACTCGTCATCCCTCTCAAACATTCCAATAACAATAATTTCCAATTAGTTCTTTCTGCGTGAGGGTTGACAGCGACTGAGAGTTATCAGTCGGGGAGATCTTATCAAAGTTCTGGCTTTTTTGCCCCAAGGCCAATAAAATTTGCATCATTCGGCGTTCATCTCGTTTTCTGTTCGCATCGCTCGAAGCTGGTGTACCCAATATACTGAATGAAATATTATGCTAATCGCTGAAATAGTGCCGTTGAGATAGAGTATCTTATGTATAATTATTGAAGGGTAAATGAACTGGAAATAACACTGCAATTATTTGTATTCTGAGGGGTTGGGATGTTTATAAGCACATTGGGTCCGTAACTTTCAGAGCAATTGTTTACCGTTGGTTGAGTATTGGAGTAACTCGACGATAAGAAATTCGTATAAGTGTATTTTGGCCGGGTATAGGTACTGTCGAAATGTTATAAAATTGTCAAAAATGTTAAAACTGCCAAAAATATCAAAAATTTAAAAAAACCTCACAAATCCAAAACATAAAAAATGTCAAAAATGTCGAAAACCGTCAAAAATATTTAAAATTTCAAATTTTAAAAATGTCAAAATTAAAAAATGTCTAAAATGTCAGAAATGTCAAAAATGTCAAAAATGTCAATAATGTCAAACATGTCCAAAATGTCAAAAATGCCAAAAAATGTCAAAAACATCAAAAATGCCAAAAATATAAAAAATGACAAAAATGTCAAAAAATTACAAAAATTTCAAAAATTTTAAAAATTTCATAGATGTCAAAAATGTCAAGAACATCTAGAACCTCAAAAATGTTAAAAACGTAAAAAATTTTGAAATGTCAAAAATGTCAAATGTGTCAAAAATTTAATAAATAGCAAAAATGACAAAAATGTTAAAAATGTCAAGAACTTCTAGAACGTCAAAAAATGCCGAAAACATCAAAAATGACAAAAATATTAAAAATGACAAAAACGTCAAAAATTGCAAAAATGACAAAAATGTCAAAAACTTAAAAAAATATCAAAAATGTCAAGAACGTCCAAATGTCAAAAATGTCAAAAAATGTGAAAAATGTCAAATGTGTCAAAATTACATAAATGTCAAATAATTTAAAAAATATCAAAAATGTCAAAATGTCAAAAACATCAAAAATATCAAAAATGACAAAAATGTCAAAAATTACAAAAATGTCAACAATTTAAAAAATATGAAAAATGTCATAAATGTCAAGAACATCTAGAACGTCAAAAATGTCAAAATTGTCAAAAATGTCAAAAACGTCAAAATGTGAAAAGTGTCAAAAAGGTCAATTTGTTAAAAATGCCAAAAATGTCAGAAATATCAAGAACGTCAAAATGTCAAAAATGGCAATATAAAAAAATCAAAAATGGAAAACAGGAAAACCACAATATCAATCATCAAAAATCTCAAACAGGTAAAATATTTTTACTTCTTCATTCCTATAAATCTATTCTAGCCGGGTATACTGTCTGTTAACCCTGGTCAAAAAAGAACACAGAGACCTCTTCTCTGAATCTACTTTGGCCAATCTTGACAAGGGGATTCAGGGGCTGGATAGGATCGATTTACTAAATCGCTGGCTAAGCCCTATTGGGGACCTAATGTTGCTGGCTATAATGCTTCGCCCTGGCCAGATTTTCGGTCAGAGGCTACAATACTTATAAAGTAGAAAAAGAAGTGGCAACCGAGTTTTAATGGATGGTAAGGGTACACTGTATGAACTGTAAGGGTTGTGGCTGAAGACTACAACAGCAGAAAAGGCGAAGAAAAAAGTCTTGAATTTGTGAGATCAGGAAATGAAAGCCAAATTTTAAAAGGAATGATTGACCACTTAAGTTTAGGTAGAAAGGCCAATACTTGAGAAGACAGTCCTGAAAAAAATAAAATGCTAGTTGCTCCAATGCCATAGGATTACTCTTACTTTTGAAGAATAACAAATGTGCTAAGAGTCTAAATAGAAATCATTCTCGAGATACAAACAGGAACGATGATAAACAGCTTAGGCAAAGAAAATGGAATGTGAAAGTGGCAAAATGGGATTCCAAAGAATCAATATTGAAAACTAAGAAATATTCCAACAGCACACTGACAATGATAAGGTTCCACGAGGAATTTTTTTACAATTATCAGATGCGTTTGTGACTACTTATTGGAATTTTACTAAACTGACTAATTTCAACTTCCTGTATATAGTAAATTCGGAGAAAATAGTTCCAGACCTGTTTCCATAATATGCCACCACGTGCGCCACAGACACAAGACAGATACAAGATAGAGATAAGACAGAGACAAGACAGAGACAACACAAAGACAAGACAGAGACAAGACAGAGACAAGAGAGAGAACAGACAGATACAAGACAGAGACAAGACACAGACAAGACAGAGACAAGACACAGACAAGACACAGAGACACAGACAAGACACAGACAAGACACAGACAAGACACAGACAAGACACAGACAAGACACAGACAAGACACAGACAAGACACAGACAAGACACAGACAAGACACAGACAAGACACAGACAAGACACAGACAAGACACAGACAAGACACAGACTAGACACAGACAAGAGACAGAGACAAAATAATAACATGACAAAGACGAAACAGAGCCAAGACAGAGACCACCACAAAGTCAAGATTAGAAACATGCCAGGGACAAGAGGGAGGCGAAACAGAGACTAGAGATGAACAAGACACAGACATAACAGAGACAAGACAGAAACAAGACAGAGACAAGAAAGAGGCAAGACAGAGACAAGACAGGGACAAGGCAGAGAAAAGGGAGAGAAAAGACAGAGACAAGACAGAAGCAAGATAGAGACAGAATAGAGACAGGGTAGAAACAAGACAGATACCAACAAATACGAGACGTAGATGAGACGTAGGCAACACAGAGACATTAGAGATCAAAACTGAAACACGGGAGGAAACAGCAACATGCTATACACAAGATTAAGATAAGGCAGAGACAAGATATGTATACGAAAAATCTAGTATTTCTCCCCTTATCTCCAACACAATTGGGTATAATTTAAAAAAAAAACAAGCAAAAATAGGGAGTATAGAAAGTCCATAAAGACTCTGGGCAGAGTTGATATACAATTTTAAGTTTTGCATTAAAGATATTGTGAAAAAATATTTTCGGAATTCGTTTGATCTAATATAGAGCTTCTCATTAATCGATGTCAATGGCTTCATTTTGATTAATCTGTCGCACAAGTTTAAAGACGTACACGAAACATAAATGTCTTGGTTTGTCTGGAAATAAACGATGTACTTATTATCATCAATCACATTGTGCCGCTTTAATTACACTTTATAGAAGTTAGAAAACAAACATGCAAATATCCTGAGACATTTTTCGGAATTAGTCTTCGTAGTCTACAACGTTGAACTTGAGTAGTTAGCAAAGACAATTAAAGGTGAACGAACTTTCTTTGTTAAGCTGGCATATTATCACACAAGGTAAGAAACGAATGCTGGTAGCTGGCACTAATTACGCTTTACTCTCAGATAAACGTCACAGATACGAGTATATGAATGTGACCAATTGATTGTCGTCTTAACAAGTCTGTTAGTTTCAAAGTCATTGATTAATGACTCCTACGTTTTTTCCAATGGAAAACTTATTATTTGCCCTTAAAAACTCAGTCAAAAATAAAAATATTTCGAATAAAGTAGCTAAGTATCGACAATTTTAAATCTACTATTTGGTTGATTTTTTTCCAAAACTGATTGCTGACACTTTTTTTGTTTGTGGCTTGTCTTAATTGTTATTCTCACTTAATTCATCTTGGAGGATATGTGAAGTTCATGGATGCGTTCTGGTCATTTTCATTTCCAAAATGTTTTTTATTTTTACTTTTAGGGAAAACTTTTTTATAAATTTCGTTTATGGCAGTACTTTGTTCATTTTTGTTCATGAAGTTTTCAATAGTATTTGGCTCTTTTTCATTCACTGTTATTTTGGTCGTTTATATTTTATTTTATTTTATGAATATTTTCTGCTATTTCACGCGACTATAAGCCCCCTAACTTACCTTCGCCTCTAAAAGAAACTTACTTCAACTGAATCAAAATGGAAACCGTTACGATATACTTTCATGGCATATGTTGACATTTAAACTAGATATTTATGATGAAAAATTGACATTTACCATGAGTTTACAGGTTTTTTGCATATATTTTTCCGATTTTTAGAAAAATGGTATGTTCTACGCTTTAGAAAAATATATAAACTCAAGCTGGAACATATCTTTGTAGAATACTATTTATTATATTCAAATTTCTTGAGTGGTTTTAGAAAAAACAGTGAAGATTTATTGAAATTCACTTAATTCCTCCTTTTTGGAAGTCGGTTAAAAAGTAACTTTGTAATAATTTTATTTTCAAACTTTTAGCTACTTGTTAACCGACTTCAGTGATTATTCAAAAACGGCTTGAGCAATTTTCATGATTTGTATTAAGAAATATAACAGAAAGGTATCATATAATTTTCTATAACGTCAAAGTTAGGGTTTGTCAGAAAATCAGAATAAACAGTAAATAGATTACTTTTATGTTTTTTTTGGGGAATAACACCACAATAGAAATAAAACTACGTATATTGCAGGAATACCAAACGTTTCAAAGTCTATTCTGACTTCATTGTCAATGGCTTTATATTTATTGATGTGATTGCAAAATGAAAATTTGATTTATGACATTTAAAATTGACATTAGAAAATTTGTTGTTTTTAGATATACAGGTAGCACAAAAAATTCTAAAGATCATGAATTATAGTTAACCAGCTTTCAAATTAGAAGAATTTGAAAGAGTTGTCTTTAGATTTTATAAGTGGCGTTCCTAGGTACGACTTTATTATAAGATAGCGCATTCGCCAAAAATGCGATCAAAGAATTCTATTGTTTCAGTGATCCCATTAACGTCATAAGGGAAAACCTAGGAAAAACCTTATGAACTATCCCGATATTGGGTTGTTCAAATGGAGGTTACCATTAATAATTTCTTCCTTAATTGTCGGTAACCAGATACGATTAAATTCTACAGAAGTAGAAGCGATACAATCGTCTTCATTCAAAAGAATTAAGGCAGACTCTTTTATTTTTCGTTTTGTGTTATGTTGTTCTTTGTGAAGTATAGTTGAATTATCAAATTGTATTTTATGGCCTAGGTCCCAAGCATGTTCACAAATTTTTGATTTTTCAAATTGTCGTTTCTATTGTGGTGTTATTCCCCAAAAAAACATAAAAGTAATCAAGAATATGCCACAAACAACGTTTAGAAGACAAACAGTAAATAGATTCCGTATATTTATGTACAAAAAAAGGTAAAAATCAATTTAATGAATATTTAGCTTATTTAATCTAAGTTATGTCAGAAAAGTGTATCTTACAAGGTGTTTGTAACGGTTTACTTTTGATTCATTTGAGTCCGTTTCTTTTTGAAAAAGCTCTATTAAGGGGTTTAGATTCAAGTGAAATGACCGGAAATATTCCAACAAAGGATAGAAAAGAAAAATATGTCTCCAAAATTTCAATTTCACTTGTAATAAGGTTACTTTCATCATTCCTTACAACTTTGGGTTTAAAGCCATTTAATTATATTATTTGTTTCTTCTTTTTCTATGAAGGCATCTTCAGTTATTCTATTTTACTCTAGATCTTCAAGAAAATTCTCTTTAGTGTAAGAAAACTTTTTTCTGGACTGCCTGCATTTCTGGGTATTTTGTTCGTTTGAATTTTGAAACATTTGTTGTAACGCCAGGCTCTTTAAGTCTCAGACATTCGTCGCAAGTGCAGTTTTTATATTTGGTGTTTTTCTCTCTTTGACAGTGATTTGAATAGTGTAAGCAATAAAATGTTTTTTTTTAATTCTCACATTGCTTTTTGATGACCAGGTATCGTTGAGTTCATCACAATATTATTTAATAGTACGAATTCCACTTACCTGATTTCGTTCTCATTGCAGTATTTTAGTAAGCTGTGAAACAAGTCGATGTATAAAAATCTAAACAACCATTGTTTCAGAACAGGCTTTTTTTCTAGCACAAATTAATTACCTACCAATCTAGTATATTTCTGAAGTAGATGTCAAAAAACAATGCGTGTTACTGGCCGCTCGTTTCGAACATAGCAGGATCGAAAGAACCGAATACTTACCAGGATCTTATAGTTGAAAGAGTGCAGGGAGTGTTGTTGATCATCGAGATTAGTTGCTCTGAAATTTTTCCTAAAAGAATTTGCAAACATACCTAGCAAGATTACGTTAGGGTAACATGAAAATATTTATTGATTACTAAATTCAGTACGTATTGCCAAAACATACGCAGCCAATGCAGATGTGCTGCATGATTTAGCCATATTTTACATAAAAAACCAAAACTCTAAGCACTGATAATGGGAGAGCTAAAAGCATATGAAATCTGATGGATTAGCTAATAGTGGTTTGTCGATAAAGCATTATTAATCCTTAAAATTCAAACTATTTACGAAATGGAATATCAATTAACTTTAAACATTCAACAGAACAGAAACCATTACATTATGTATGCATTGTGTTATTTTAGTATTAAGCGCTTCCTATCTCAATGTCCATTTAATTAAAGTTTTAGGAACGACATGAATTAATCATTAGAAATGAAATAATATTTTCAACATTCTTGCTAACTCAGTCACATTTGTTTCAATGAAAAAAAATCGACAGTGGCATGTTGCCAAGGAACTTACATCAACATTCTTCACATTCAGATAAAAAGTTAGATTAAATCCTGGAAAGTATACATACGAAATATTCATGTTTGTCACTTGGCATTATCAATGCGTTGTCAGGTAGTACACTGATAACTGTTGTGTCCATGTATTTGAAGGCTTTTGTTAGAGGTTGTAGCGCCACTGATTGGTTGGTCTTGGCTCCACTCCCTGTGCTATCGTTTAGGTCACAAGGCGAGTTGTCAGGTCCGCTATGTGTATTGCTGGTTTCGTCTCATATTTACTGATAAATGATATCCAAGTTAGAAAAGCAGGGCGTGATCTCTCTGAATTAGTTGCCCGATTTTTCTATTTCTATTGCCTCTAGTATCATCTTTGTATTATAATTTCTTCAGTTGGCTATTTGTTTACAGCAGTCAAAACTGATTCAGTGCTCAGATAATCTTTGCTTCTAAGAGCTGCTTTATGATCTTCTAATCTAGCAGAAATTCTCCTGTTTGTTTGACAGACATACGTTGTATGCCCTGATTATCTTCTTTGAGTTTGGGTATAAGATTTCTAAATGTTATTCTTATGGTTTGGTGTGGTTTATATGCTTTGTTCCCTTGGTATTCGGTAGGAAAGTCTTAGGTTTTCCAATTACATCTGGCGTTTATTTCATTTGTATTTACTGTCTTATGCTGTGTTTTTTTCTTTGTCCACTGCATGGTGTAATTATCCGCTTTGTTGAAAAACAGCAGGAAATTTTTTTCTTATGCTTTGTGGAACATAAGAGTGAATTAGAGTTAGACTCATAGAAAAAGTTAAAATATATTTGGAAAATATAGACAAAGAGTACAAATTAGAGAGGGAGAAAGAGAGAGGGAGAACAAGAGAGACATATAACAATACGATAAAATTTTCAATTGAACTGTACCTGTCTGAAAATAGTGATTGATTGCATACGGTTTCTAAACGGTTTTTATTTTAAGTCAGCTGAAGTCGGTTCTTTTTCAAATTTTATATAGCATAACGCTACTTACTTAAAAAATACACGCCTCATATGATGACTTTTGTAAGCAATATTTCTTGCACAAAAGAAACAAAGGAAGGAAACCCTGCCATAAAATGAGTAATCTCTATCATTATTTATACGATATTCCGAGCGTATTTGAAAACACCATTGTTTACCATGAACGTATTTAATCAGTGCATGGGTGTACGTTAAAATAGCACACAAAATCCATAAAAGCTCGGAAAACCGTTCCATTTAATTTATAGCAGAAGTATATATAAACATACGTGTATTAAGGAAACCATTTGTGTGCTTCATGTTCCAATTAGCGAAAAGCGTATCACATTGTATTCCTCAAGTTCTTTCTGGGTATTAAAGGGGTCTTTCTGTTGGCACAAAATCGTACGTTTTATATCTACAATGTTGCAGCTTCGAAATCCACCGTTATTAAATCGGAATTCCGAAAACCCACATATGTTCCCCATTATCCACAACAGAATTCCGTCTTTTTGCTCTTCCGTAATGGCAACAACACATACGTTCGAATGTGTGTACATATAGATGGAAAGTTATGAATATTTCAAAGGTTCACTTTAATATCACTTATATATTGCAACGGCGCGCATCACAAACGTATTACGCCACGGATGGATTGGAATATGTATCAGTTGCAATGCATCGCAGTTGCCTTCGACTGAGAAATAGAATGTAACTGGTTGTCGAATGTGAACTCTTTGGGGAAATGCGAGGAAACAGGAAATTCACATGTTACTAAAGTCGCACATGTTGCTGATGGAGGATGTTAACAGCTAGATGTGGAAAGAATTCATTTCGATTACGGCGTTGCTGGGCGCTTTTTTCTAAACTTTTCGATGACGACAAAATTCGGAAAATTAAACTTGATTTTTATCAACTCACCAGTTATTTAAATGTTGATTGAACGAGGCAACTTCAAAACAACTAAAAGTTTTTCAGAAAATTGCAAATTTTTATGAAGAAATATCTACGAAGAAACTAAACGACTCAACGAGGAAGTGATATAGAGGCCAGTGCTTTGTCCTACATTGTGTGACATCACATGTTGCTGATGGTGGGTGCTAACAGCTACATGTTGGGCGTTTTTTTCTAAACTTTGTAGCAATTTTCGATGACACGAACTTTTATGACGACAAAAAAGTTACCCACCCAACTTTTATTAATAAAAACTTAAAATTATTATATAACATCTTTTTAAATAATTCCTACCCTCCCCAATTTATTAACAAAATTTTATATAACAATACTAATTACGGAGAAAAAGACATCTCAATCTCAATTCTAAGCAACAATTCTAATAACAACGTCAATCTTCATCATATTTCAATTCCATATATTAAAGATCTATCAACTAAAACCAGTAAAATTTTAAAAAACTAATCTAGTATTTTAATAACTTATAAGTCAATCAAAACAGTACATCATCTTATTAGCAAAACAAGATAAGATACCAAAAGAATTGAAATCTAATATTGTATATAAAATAGATTGTATTAATTGTGATGCAACGTATATTAGACAGACTTCAAGAACTCTAAAAATTAGAATGATCTCACATAAAAGCGATAGGAAAAGAAAGTTGTCCTATTGCCACTCATTGTTGGTTAAAAATTCACACACTGTAAATTTTAACAACGCTTTGGTTCTGGCATGTGAACACAATTATTACAAAAGACATTTTTTGGAGATGGTATTTATTAACTATTATCCGAATAATATTAATAAAAAAACAGATATCCAAAATTTGAATAACATTTATTTATCTTTTAGACATCGACAAGAAAAATTCATTTTCAGTATTCAACAATTAAGTTACATAGTAACAATACATTATTCTACTCACCATAGTAATGTTATTTTTGATTATAATAATTTTATTTTCCGTTTTGCTATCAATTTAACTCAAAAACATTTTGTTATATCTAATTTATTAATTTCATAATTGTTATGTTTGTGCTCTTTTTCAAATTACAATCACAATTTACTGTAAGTATTTATTTATCTCACATATTATAATTATAAATTTTGTTTGTAGTCAAAAGACTGACGAAGAAATTAAAGTATTTCGAAAGCTTCCGCAAAGAAAAAGTGTATTTTACTTCCTTACAAAATCGCTCATAAAAGGCTGCTTCCCGAAACTTTTCTTACATTATATATATATATATATATATATATATATATATATATACGTCGTAAACAATACTTTGAATATTAATATGACAACACCGTGTAACCGGTCAAATAAGTCGTTCACATGGTGTCATATTACACGATATAGCAATTCCCATGAAATACGCAAATTCCCATCGCACGTGTAAAACTGCTTACTGCTGACAAAGCAACACATAGCTTATAAATGCACATGCGATGGCTGTTAGCATCATTAAGTGTATCGCATTCAATTATCTCATTTATATTGTTTAACGTAATTTTTGAAGTAAAATATTTAATTTGTGTTTTAAATGAAAATAATTTTTTTTAAAAAAGCATTTGTGTTTGTGAAGATATAAAATTGGCGCAGTCAGTAGGATTGTTCCAAAACGACTAGAACACGAGAATTCTAACTAGTCGTGGTGGTTTCCAAACCTCCGTGGGACAATCAACCTCTTTCTGGAGACACAACTGGAAGCGAGCTAGCACCAGGAACACTCAACGGCTAACCAGTGCAGTCAACTTACAGCTCAGTCCATGCCAGGAATTATATTGTAAGGATTACGTTACTATTATTTTATTATTTCCATTTATTGATACACTTAATCACAATTTCTATCATCAAAGATATATCCATTAATATTCCTTAAATATTTTAAACATATTACATCACTACCTTTAATATATTGTTCATTTATTTTGAGTAAAAGTGCAAGGTAAGAAATATTTTTGACCAATTTTGGTACATATTGATAATTACATATTAAATTTATACCATTATTTTGAACGACAACTTATAATAACCTGATCTAATTATTTATATATCTATCTATTTTCACATTTATTTATTTACACATTGATTTATACGTTTTACCATTGTCAATTCGACAATATAATCTGATTTAAATTTTTAATATTGTGCAAATACTTTATTCTTAAATAATATGACTACAACAAGGCAAGGTGCAGCAACTCCAACTGTGGAGCCCTATAAAATTTCCGAGATTTTTGCGATAGTACCGGAGTACGACGGTAACCCCATCTTTTTAAATACTTTTATTACGTCATGTAACACCGCCCACAGTATGGCGACAGATAACCAACAGGTCCTATTTATACTCCACATAAAAAATAAACTCCGTGGCAGGGCAGCGGAATTAGTAAATTCACGAAACCCTAGTCTCTTAACTGAAATCATTACTCTTCTCGAAAACCACTTCGGAGACCCCCGAGACCTATCGGCACTCATTCAAGATCTCCAACGAATGAAACAATTACCATCCGAATCACCCTTAACTTTCTCAAACAGAATTCAGACCCACCAGGCAAAAATGTTAGCCGCAGTCACAAAACAAAATATAACTTCCAAGGAAAAACAAGCCCAAATAGATCTCATTGAACCTATGGCACTAAACAGCCTGCTTACAGGCCTAGAGCCAAAAATGGGACAATTAATTCGAGCAAGCGACCCAAAAGATATCTTAACCGCTATCTCTAGAATTAAAAGAGAAATTCAATTGAACCATCTAGAAACCCAAAAATTCTCTAATTTCAAAAACACACCTCCAACCTTCAGAAGACCCAATCAATTGCCACCTCCAAAACAATGTACATTCTGCAAGAGAATGGGCCATTCAGTTAATGAATGCATCACTAGATCGAGGCAATTTCAACAAAACCAAAGCTTTGGACAAAATCAAAGTTTTGAGCAAAATTTCCAAAGACCTCGCCCTCCATTCACCCAACATTCCAACCAACAAAATTACCAGCAACCTCGCCAAACAAACTTTCCACCGAATAGAAATTTTCAGAAACAACGCCCATCAACAAGTAATCAACCCCCAAATACGGACCAATTTAAACCGAAGCCTAATTTTTACCGCCAACAAGGTAGTCATCACCTAAATAATCATGAATTCGAAAATCATAGATTTGAACAAACCTATTCGAACTCAACAAACAACCAGTACCAATACACAGATTACGACAATACCGACTATTTTTCCTACGACAATTCCCACAATGACTTTTACGATTACTGTAAAACAGACTTCGAAAGCGAAAATTACTCTGAAAACTACGACGAAATTTCTCCTACAAATTTTCAGGACACTACCCCTCAAACAGAGCCCCCGGGTATGTCAGACCTTCAAACCCACATTCAAACCTTGAATTTAGACAGCTTCGACCCCAACCTGAATATCCCCGAGCAGAGATTTCTGTAAGACCCCTCTTGTCCGTAAACTCTAAGAACTTATATTACATCACCGATGCATCCAACACTTACAAACTTCTTGTGGATACCGGTGCAGGACTCTCTATTTTTAAGCCAGAAACTTGCAAACGGTTCAGGAAAAGGTTCCCAGAAAATGTCGTCATCCAGAGAAAATTCATATCAACGAATAGACTCTCGTCCCGTTTAATATCAATGATCCTCATACGGTCTACATTTGCAGTATCGATATCGAGTTCGACGGATTGTTAGGTTCCGATTTCCTCGAACATTATAATTGCATCGTGGATTTCCATAAAAAGCAATTAGTAACCAATTTCAAAACACTTCCGCTATATAAAGTAACAGACGATTTAATCAGTAAAGATACCCCTAAAAGCTTTTCATGTAACCCCGTCAACACAATTTCAATTCAACCACGTACAGAGCAAATCTGTAAACTTACTTGCAACCTTAGAGATACAGATGCCTTATTAACAGGCATAGAAGTTGAAAAAGTCCATCTTCCGAATGCTATAGTAAAAGTCGATAGTAATGGCCAATTTCTGACATCCGTATTAAATGCAAATGCCATCCCTAAAACTATAAATTTCACTGACATTAAACTTGAGCCTTTACAACATTTCAGTGTGAATTCTATTTCACAAACCCAGGCAATAGACAACAATATACTAGAACGACAAGAACAAATTTTCAACCAACTTCGACTTGACCACTTAAACGAAGAAGAATCCGACTTAATATCGCAACTATGTCTTGACTACTCTGACATATTTTATCTCGAAGGAGACCATCTGTCATTCACCAACGAAATTAAACTACCATCGAGACTAACAACTCTAGACCAGTTTTCACGAAATCTTATCGCTACCCTCAGATTCATAAAGAGGAAATTAAATCCCAAGTAACGAAAATGCTAGACGGAGGTATTATACGCCATTCAAACTCGCCCTGGTCCTCCCCTGTATGGGTAGTACCGAAAAAACTGGACGCTTCAGGAAAGCAAAAATGGTGCGTTGTAGTTGACTATCGAAAACTCAACGAACTAACGGTTGGTGACAAATATCCTCTCCCTAACATTTCGGACTTATTAGATCAACTTCGCAAATGCCAATATTTCACAACACTCGACCTCGCCTCAGGATTCCATCAGATTGAGATTGACCCACAAGACATTTCCAAAACCGCGTTTACCGTTAAGAATGGGCACTACGAATTCGTAAAGATGCCCTTTGGTCTAAGGAATGCCCTTCAACATTCCAGAGGGTTATGGACAACATTTTTTTAGGCATTCAAAACGAACGTTGTCTCTTCTATATGGACGACATAATCGTATACTCTCACACTATCAACGACTATTTGTCTCGTCTTACTGATGTTTTTAAACGCCTACGAAAGGCAAACCTCAAAATCCAACCCGACAAGTGCGAATTTCTTCGCAAAGAAGTCGCCTATCTCGGACATCTGATTACCAAAGATGGAGTTAAACCGAATCCATCAAAGGTAGAATGTATATTGAAATTTCCTCAGCCCCAAAATCAACAAGATATCAAATCCTTTCTGGGATTAGCCGGGTATTATCGTCGATTCATACCCAATTTTGCTAAAATTTCAAAACCACTCACAAAATTGCTGCAAAAAGATGTTTCATTCTATTTCAGTTCTGAATGCGTTAATTCTTTCAATGAATTAAAGCAAGCCCTCACTTCGACCCCAATTTTAATTTATCCCCTTTATTTTGACAACTGACGCTAGCGCATTTGCAATCGGCGCTGTGCTTTCACAGGGACCAATAGGCAAAGATCTGCCAATTGGATACGCATCTAGGACCCTCTGCAAGGCTGAGACCCGATACTCCACAATAGAGCGTGAACTTCTGGCTATTGTTTGGGCCGTTAAACACTTCAGGCCAATAATTTTTGGACGAAAGTGACTGACCACCGCCCGTTAAATTCAGTACTCCAACTGTCAACTCCTTGATAGAGAAAACAAAAATATCTTAGTTTTCTTTCAATCCGGCAATTTAAAAGATTTTCATAACCAAATACTTGAGGATATCTTTGAAGAGAACGCCGACTTCGAGCAATTCAAAATCAATATTTTCAATAGTAAAAGCGTTCGAAAAAGACGATATTACATTATTCCCCTACCGACTGATTTCGACACTGTAAACGAAGTATTATTTGCCTCAATTTACAAGAGCAAAGACCTTCTAACTGACTCTGAACTATACTGCGTTGAAAATAACTTAGACCTACCTATCGTCGAAATGCTTTCGTTTATATTCGCAGAAACAGACATAAAGTGGAAAGTCTGTCAGAACATAACAAAAACAGTAGGGAGAGATCAAGTGCCAATAATACTAGATCAATTCCATAACGGTAAAAACAACATACACAGAGGGATCAACGAAACTATTAGACGAATTAAAGAAAAGTATAACTGGCAAGGTATTACAAAAGACGTAGAAAACTTCATTAGAAACTGTCAAATCTGTCAGACAACTAAAGCTTTCCGTAAAAACCCTGACAATACATTGTAGTAACAGAAACCCCAAGAACCCCTTTCGAAAGAATTAATATCGACATACTCGAAGTTCCTAGCAAAAATTATGCCCTTACTATCCGAGACGAATTAACTAAATATTCCCAGGCCTACCCGATTAGCGACAAGTCCGCTAAAACTGTCGTTAGTACACTCTTGGTGTTTTTCCAACACTTCGGAACGCCTCTGAGAATACACTGCGACTACGGTCGTGAATTCGACAATGCACTCCTCAAAGACCTTTGCAAATTGTTCGATATTAAACTTTCCTACTCTAGTGTAGGACACCCCCAATCTAACGGCTAATTAGAGCGTTTTCATTCAACCTTGTTAGATATGATCCGTATTCATAAAGCCGAACACCCTGACGAACACCCCTTCAATATTTTGCCATACGCAATTATTACTTACAATAACTCCGCTAACACCCTATGAACTCGTTTTCGGGCTCACGTCTAGCCGACCCCCTGAAACCCTCTAAAACGAAAAGGTCTTGATTTCTAAATACATCAGAGACTTAAATAACCGCATTTCACAGTACTACAAAATAGCACGCGAAAGAACCGATACTCAAAAACAAAAAGCCAAAATTCGATTCGATAAACATGTTTCGGACAAAACCCCAAATTATCAAGTAGGTGACAAGGTTTACGTACGCGAATCTCAGTTCAAAGATAAACTACAAAACAAATTTAACGGACCCTTTCAAATAGTAGAACTACATACAAACTCAGCTACTTTACTAAATTCTCGTACTAACCAAAAAACCAAAGTAAACTTTGACCGTATGAAACCTTTCACAGAAGACTGATTTCTTTACAGAGTCATCCTGCTGTTCGGATCGGCAGCATCCCAATTCGAAATAAAGCCAATCAATAACACCATAGGGATTTATTATCATGAAGAATCACGTATAGCCGTGTCTAATCACAAATGGACTCTTCTAGTTCATAGAAATCTCTCCGCTCTAGAACAAGCTTTCACTACCAACGACAGAATTCTCGATGCACTAACTTTATTACTAAAAACTAACGTCCACCCAACCAACGTATTCCGTGCTGACGTTCAATCACACATCAACTTACTTAACCAAATCTCAAACTCTGTCAAAAACAAATTCACTGAAATCCACATGGACAGCCAAAGGTACAAACGTGGACTAATCGATGGCGCCGGATCAATTTTCAAAGCCATAACTGGTAACTTAGACGCCGCCGACGGCGAGTACTTAACCAACAGTATAAATAGTTTAAACAAAGGACAACTGCAGATCGAAAATCTGTTGAAAAACCAAATCAGTGTAACCACCTCAGTTATAAAGAACTTTAACGAGACTATTCAACACATTCAGGTCGACGAGAAAATATTTAACGAAAATATTCGAAAAATGGAAAATATGATTCGTAAAGTAAACGAGAAAATGGCGTACGTGGAAACAAAACTTTCATTTCTAGAAATGACGGAAAAACTAATAGAAAATTATCTCTTTCTAGAAGACAACTTAAATGATGTTCTTAATTCCATAACTTTTGCCCGTCTAAAAATTATCCACACTTCAATTTTAACTCCCGAACATTACAGGAAATATCGCAAAATCTCGTGAAAAATAATTTACCTTTGCCCGTCAAATATTCAAGTATTGCACGATACTTAGAAATTACAAAATTAGAAGCTTTTCAAACAGATTCCGACCTTGTATTTACACTCAGAATTCCTCTTATTGAACAGCAATCATTCACTGCTCTCCGTTTATACACAATCCCAATCTATGATGATAGAACTGGGTTATACCATGTACTTTCATTCACTCATAAATACATAGCAAAAAACGACGATTCCATACTGTATATTCCGATAAAAGACTTTAGTGCGTGCAAACCGTTGAACAATCAAAATAAATTGTGTTCCGAACTCTATGCCTATCCGATAGACTCAAATGCTTTGTGCGAGGCCCAACTTTTAAGAAATTTTAAAAAAGTGCCGGACAATTGTCACAGTGCCGTGATTTCTGCTCAAGGGTACTACGTTCAAAAACTCGAAACCAACGTGTGGTTAATTATGGTTACCGAGCCTCTCAGTATTACCATCACCTGTACCGATATCAATACAAAACCCTTAACACTCAATGTGAACTCTTTATTAAAACTTCAGAAAGCTTGCAGTGCCTTCATTGGGATAACCAAAATCGAAGCGAAGCCACAAAAAGCAGCAAAACCCTTGACAACTATCAACCAGTTCTTATCCCTTTCAACTGCTGCGATACCATACCAGAAAAAAATGTCGTTCCCGAACTCAAACCTCTGAATTGAATTTCGAGGAGTTAAACGTCGCAAACCACAAACTCAAGGACTATTCAAAGGACCTAAACGAATTAATAAATCAGCCATTCGTCAAAAAGAACATTTCTTGGTTCACCTACGTGACAATATTTTCCATTATAATAATTGTCGCTGTATTTGTCCTACAAACGCTTTGGAGTAAACACAATACAACCAGTGAAAGTCCATCTCCCACAACCAGAATTTCAAAATTGTTGCCAAGATTGAGACCGAACCTCCGACAAAACGAAACTGAAGACATCGAGCTAAGTACCCCAAAAAATTTCAAAAATTGTTTTGTAAAACTTATTTATCACTAAAAAGTATTGTTTTAGGTTCTATAATTAAGGACCTTACTTAATGCTAATTATATTTTTATTTTAATCATTTATACAATTTACGCTATTTTATTCACTTTTGCTTTCTACAAATTTCACATGTATACAACCTTTATATTTTATTATTTTACAAATTCTATTTTTAGAAAAGTTCCAGTAAAACAGCAACTTTTTCTTTGTGAGGGGAGTTTTTATATACGTCGTAAACAATACTTAGAATCTTAATATGACAACACCGTGTAACCGGTCAAATGAGTCGTTCACATGGTGCCATATTACACGATATAGCAATTCCCAGGAAATACGCAAATGCCCATCGCACGTCTAAAACTGCTTACTGCTGACAAAACAACACATAGGTTTTAAATGCACATGCGATGACTGTTAGCGACATTAAGTGTATCGCATTCAATTATCTCATTTATATTGTTTAACGTAATTTTTGAAGTAAAATATTTAATTTGTGTTTTAAATAAACATTTTTTTTTAAAAAAGCATTTGTGTTTGTGAAGATATATATATATATATATATATATATATATATATATATTAATTAAATATATGTGCATGTAATATCTTAGGAGTGTTTTAGTACCTTGTGATAATGGTTCCATATGGATTTCAGTAATATTAGTAAATTGTTATTAGATTTTTGAGAAATTCATGACTGAAAGAATGAACATAGTCAACTCGTGAGGTTTGGAAATCAACTGCATCAATTAGTTTTAGTATCTCTACATGGTGTACTTACAAAAACTTTTCATTTGGATTTTTCTTTGAATGCGCAAACTTCTTATAAACACATTCAATTTGGTCACTTCAGTAGTTGCTGTCATCATCGTTTTTGTAAAAAATAAACTACATAAATGAATAGAAAAGGTTTTAAAGCATACATCTTTGTAAGTAAAACTCCATTTTTTTTGTAATTTATACTTCGCTACACGATTTTACACAATTGGGTTTTTATTGTCGATTGCTCTCAAATTTAGAACATCAGATTAAGGCTTAAGCCACTTGTGCATAGGGGCGCCATCTCACTTGGATTTTATTAATAATTTATCTATAAATCACTTATTTTAAACGACATATTTTCTTTTACATCTTTTGCACTGAAGGTCGTCAATCAAGGGTGAAGCTGATAAAAAGCAAATTTATGGGAAGTTTGGAAGGCTTACTGCAGATTTTGCATGTCCAAAGGAGAGCAGTGCTCCCCTCCCTTGCCCCTTCCCTCGTTACGCCCACATCTTTAATAACTACTAAACAAAACAAAAATAAAGAAACTCTGTTTAGTGACACAGGAGCAAATGGTACCAAACAGTTTTGTCTTTGCCTATTTATATATAGATACTAACATAAGCTTATAATCTACTAATTAATGACCTACCTATATGGCATATATTTGAACTGAGATCTATTGCAAGTCTGATGACTTAGTGGATCCGCAAACATCAACTTTGAAAACATACGGAATAGTTACTAGATAATAAGCACCTGGTGTTGTGTGCATTTACTTTTTTGAGTACAGCTGCCTAACAACAGTAAATCTGTGATTATTTCTATTTGCTATTGTGTGTACAAGTATTTAGTAGTAACTATCATTAAGGATATATTTATCTGGAGGTAATGTATTATACTCATAGAACCTGACAGAATTTAAGACGTTCACACAAATTCGAGGTAAAGTACAATACCCTCAGGTAACTACAAGCTCTTTGGTAGCTAACTCCAGCAATAGTTATCGTGTAGTTGCTGATAATTATCATTGTGACCAAGTCAAATGTTCTGATCATGTTATTGATAAATGTCTTATAGCTTCTGTGTCGTACCTACCCCAACATATGGAATATATCGATTACTTCTAATAACCCTAATAAATTATATATCAAAGATTCATTCTATTTCAGTGAATTAATAACGGATTATCAATTACTCAATAATTATGTTTGATGTTGTTTCGCTCTATACTAATTTATCGCTTGAACTACTCGTTACAAACTTAAAGTAACAAAGCTGTATGTACCTAATGATTTTCTATTGAATTACTGCGTTTTTAAGTGTTTATTAGCAAAACTAAATTACAATAATTTGTTTCATTTACGTATATTTTTTTCATAAATTTTCATTTTTCATTTGTTTACCGGTTTTTCTCTAGTTCTTTGAAATAGACTTCAGTCTTCATTTTTCAACACCAGTCCATTTTTGAGAACGTTTCCAAACCAAATATCAATTTAGGGATTTTTGTGGATCATATCTAGTACTTGGGTTTATTTCTACTTTCATTAATTCATGTTTAGTTTTTGCTGCCTTTTTAAGAATTGAAGCTCACCTCTGTGGATGGTTTATCTATTAACGTGACACTAAAGGTAATACATACATTTGGTTTTCTCAATATTTAGTGTTATTAAAGTATTTTTGAGCCACAAATACAATGTACTTAAATCTTTCTCTCCGATACCTATAAAAGTATCATCTGCATAACAGATAAGTTCTCCTGAAAGTTGTTAAATCTACAAATACTATTAGTATAAATTAAAAACAAAATTCCCAGAACTGTGCCTGATGACATCCTAGTTTTCAATATAGCACCAGGGCCTATAGTATTACCAATTTTTACCATTTGAATTCTATCCGCTGGAAAAATTTTTATACGTTTTAAGCTACCATGTTTTAGAGCCTCCAAAGTCCGTGGAGGCTGGGGTAAATTTCTCAGCCTTCTACACATTTTATATCAAAGAAGTGCTATGGGGGAAAGATCGGGGCATCTGGGCGGCCATGGCAACAGATTCATATGCGTCTCTTCAAAAAGAGTTTAAACTAACTCGAGCAACATGAGGCCAAACAGTTTCTTGTGGAAATATGGGATCCATGAGCCGATTAAGGTAAGGGACTAAATACGGCTGCACTACTTCCTGAAGATAACTCGCTGTCATGTTACCTCGAACAAAGACTAAAGCTGACTCACATCCAATGTGCAGTAGCACCCTATACCATAACGCCAGCTGTTTGCTGTACATGACGCTCAACATCAAATTGAGGTTGATGTTCTTCTTCTCGACATGGTTTAATCATTCTTCGGTCTTTCCACCCAAGCAGAATAGAGCTTCATTAGAGAAGATGACCCAATGCCATTCTACATTCCAATATTAGTGTCTACACCACTGTAGTCGTTGCCATCGATGCTCATTGATCAGAAGTACCACCAGATGCAGACGTTAATGCTGCAGTCCAAAAGACCTTATACGGTGGTAAACCGTTCGGATACGTAAGTAGGCCATACATCTTAGACTTGAACTTTATTTGTGCCCCCTCGACGTCCGGTGCCTATTCTTCTCCGTTTTTGGGTATTATCAAACCACGCTTCACAACATCTCATAATAGTAAATGGATTTCTGTTCGTGCAGTTACCGATTTCTCCATACATTCGGGGAAAACATATTCTAGGCATTTTAACATTACTAAACATCGATTTTGCATCTCATTAAACTGTTTTTTGATAAATTAATAATAATGCAAAAAACGCGTACAACATTAATTAATAATTAATTTATATTTAAAAAAGAACCGACTTCAGCTGACTTAAAACAAAAACCGTTTGAAAATTTTAGAGTATTTTTCTCTTCTCTTTTTCCATCTCTGATTTGGGATCACCTTCTCTATTTTCCACATATTTTTTGAACTTTTTTATTTCTTTAATTATTTGGACAACCTTTATAACAAATTCACTCTATATTGCATCCACACTGTATATGCTTCTGTGCATTGTTCACCCCTATATAACTATCATTTTCTGAATCATCCTGCATAAGTAAAATTCAACTTCACAAAATATTGCAAGGGTCCTGATATCAATAATACCACCCTGTATAAGTATAAATGCTCTCCACTGTTTCTATTTTTCTATTGTTTAAATTATTTCTGCATACCTATGATTTTACTTCGACCCATATGCATATATTCATGCAACTGCTCATGGTCTACCCTATATAACAAAATTCACATTTATGAACCACATTTTATATGACTATAATTTTATTCCATCATTTATTTGCACAACCCGGTAAATGCAACTGCTTCTACAATTTTTTGATCCCATGTCTATAATTATATTATACTTCGTCCGTTAATTCAAATTCAAATAACTCCACCCTTACTTCAAAACACTTTGTATAAGCAACTACTTGTGTTCCAATCTATATAACTTTTTTAAACCGCCTTGTATAACTGTAACTCTACTCCACCTTATATCTCAACCATACTGTATATTCAACTGCTTTTGACAATTTTTAAATCCTTTTGTATAACTGTAATTATTCTCCGTCCTATAACGCAAATATCCACTCTGTTTAACTATAGTGTTGCTTCACTCTTATTTAAACCACCTTGTATATGCAACTACTTATGTGCCACCCAATATAACAAGCACACACCTTTAACAATATTCTACACCGAAGAGATCGCCGGAATAACAAATTTTGGTTTTAATAAGCTAATGGAATATTTTCTGCAATTTCATGAGACTGTAACTTAACTTCGTTTCTAAAATAAATTGACTTCAAAACCATCAAAATGAGAATCATTACAAACACCCTGTACGACATACGTTTATGGCATATCATTACATTTAAAGTAGATATTTATGATAAAAATTTGACATTTACTAAGATGTTTACAGTTTTTGTGCATATATTTTTCCGATTTTCAAAAAAATGGTATGTTTTACGTTATAGAAAAATGTACAGAATGAAGCTGGAACATATCTTTGTTAGATACAATTTATAATATTCAAATTGCGTGAGCAGTTTTAGAGAAAACAGTAAAGATTAATTGAAAATCGCTAAACTCTAGTTCCTTTTTTTTCTGATTTTCTCATGTTACAAATAATTATATGTGACCTTTCCGTAATGTTCCTTAATATAATGTAGTTTAAATCATCAAAATTGCCCAAGCCGTTTAGGAATAATTGCTTATCATACATAAAAAAAGTTGTAGACGAATTGATAACCTCCTCCTTTTTGGAAGTCGGTTATTAAGTTCTCAGAAAGAAACATTCACCAAACTTTACCAAAGTTTAATCATCTACTCCTTACTATAGTATGTATGTTTAACCAAAACCATATTCAATTTAAATATTTTCTTATGGCTTTTGTGAGTACTTTGTCAGTGAGTATATTAAACAAAATACGTTATAGTTCTTATTGTCTTCTAAACGTTTCAAAATCTATTCTGACTTCGTTGTCAATGGCTTTATATTTAATGATTTAAATTGCAAAATATACAAGATTCCTTGCGAATGCAATAAATTTTATATTGGAGAAACAATATACAAGATTCCTTGCGAATGCAATAAATTTTATATTGGAGAAACAACATAAATCAAATTTTCATTTTGCAATTTAAATCAATAAATATAAAGCCATTGACAACGAAGTCAAAATAGACTTTGAAACGTTTGGTTTTCCATCAATATACGTCGTTTTATTTCGATTGTGGTGTTATTGCCCAAAAAAAAACATAAAAATAGGTCTGCTGAAATATTTTTGAACCCTAGCAACTGTAGTTATCAACGATATATTTTTGCATCAATGCATTTCAGAAAATCAACAGCCCCATTCCACGTGCTGTCAAATAGAATTCGCAGTTCGCAAATTAAATTAAATATTGTTCTCGAGATTCAGCAATATTGGGACTACAACAATGTAATTAAGTGACATTTAATTGGGTCATTTCTGCGACTCGTAAACTACAATTACCCTTTTAAATTAGATGCGCTGAATCGTTCATTGTTTCCTATCACGATACAAACACACGAGCAAACCATACCAACCGAGCCAGCCAGTTGAAGCTGAAACTTTTAATTTCCTATTAGTAAACAACGTCGAACTTCGCTAGTTTGCGTTATTTGAATTATGTGTCTAATTGTTATTGGGAATTTAATATGTTATTTAGGACCCAGTCATTTCGCGATAAGGATTACTAAGAACACGAATATTACGAATTCATAACATGAATTTCGCTGTGAGGATTAATTGTTGCCTGCTTGCCATTATTAGCTCGGTTTCTAGTTGGCATCGGGAATTATTGTTTGGAATTGTGGCAGCTTTATCACAACAACGAGTACATTAGTGCAATGAGTACGCGTCCACTTTTCAGTCATGAATTTTTAACAATTTAGTTGCAATTGCAAAATAGCACATCCTTCTTTACACGGGTCCTATTTGTCTTAATAAAATTATTATTTGTATTTTTTTTTTAATCTCCAACACTTTTCACATTCAGAGGTTAGGTATTTACTTTATAACATTTTTAAAGCTTTTTCTTATGGGAAAATGGACTTCCGTCAATTTGTTTGAAATTTCCGTATGTGGTAGAAGTTGATGTTCTGACAAAAAGAGTCCTCAAACAGATTCTATGACTAGTTGTCGAGATACAGGATGTTAAAAATCGAAAATGCCGCATTTTTAATATCAGATGTCGCATGATAGATGCGTTTTATTTCCGTTTAGTTGAGAAATTGTGATTTGTACATTATTGGACACAAATATTTCACAAAACAATTGCCATAAATTTTGCTGGGCTATTTCAAAAATATGTATCATGTGTTTTTGGAAAAAATCATTGTTTCTATTACAACGTTGAGAACATAAGAAGATGTTTTTGCACAATTAATATATCATTAAAGTAATAATTTCTTGGATATGCTTTGTATAATATACAATGTGAGCCATAAACATAGCTAGAAAATACATTTAATGTTCTTTTCCTATTAATGAGTCACCCTGTACGAACCATTCGTACTGCAATTTTAATAAGACAATAAACAGATATATGATCCGCCTATTGATACTCAACAGTATGTTAAACTCATTGCAAAAACTGTACATATTGAAAAAAAGGTAGTTTTTTATACTAGTTTTAAATTCTCTCCGTCAACTTTGTATGTTATAACATTGTTACGTTAACTAATGTTCAGTGTTTAACTGAGCAGAATATTGTTAAAATTGTATTACTAGTTTTCGGGATATAGGATGTTAAACATCGCAAATGTCTTCATTTTCTTATCAGATTTCTCATAACAGACATGTATTATTTCCATATATTGCAGGAAAGATAATTCTCGCATTATTTGACAGAAATATTGAATAAAACAATTACCATTAAATATCTTTGATTATAGTGGGTTTCCAATAAATGTAACGTTTTTTCAGAAAACTATTTTTTTATTACAAAGATGTATACATAAGATGTAATGGCACAATTAATAAGACGTGTTTATATGTATGTTATATGTAAAACTTAACATTGGGTTAACCTTCAACAAAGTAACTACGTAGTATCAAACAATAGCTCATTGTTACTTGTTTACTCAGCTATTTTTCAGGCTTGCTATTTTTGCCTTGCAGGTGTCCAGAACGGAAATGATGCCTAAGCATTCTTAAACTTATAAATTCATTCAAATATGCTTTCTCGTAGCTCTATCACGGTTCGTTACTCATACAGTTCAGTTCATAAGCTCTTTAACACATTTGTTAAACGCGTATTTAAAATCGCTAAAATCCAAAGTTAAGTTATAAAGCAATTTCAAAGTGTGAATTTTTGTGTTGATAAAATAAAATCTTTTTTAAAACTTTGTTTATGAGAACCCACTCATAACATTTGGCGCAGTCAGTAGGATCCTGTACGCTGACATACCATTTAAAAAGTTGGATATCCTGGTCGCTGACATAACATTTGGCAGTTGGATTATCCTGTGCGCTAACACAAAATTTGGTGCAGTCATCCAGATCTTGGACGCCGACAGAACACGCGTATCTTCCTAATTGGTTGCTCACTCCGGCGTTGGATTCCAATCCTTTACCAAGAAAACGAACCCGCAAAAAGGAAGAAAACCTCAGCAGAAGCAGAATCCTTCAACAGAAGCAGAATTGCAGTTTCCAAGTCAAAAACAGTGACAGAACCCGCGTAAGTCCTGAATTGGTTGCTCACTCCACTGAAGAACTTAGGAAACAAAGCAGATTCACTCAACAAAGCAGGATTGCAGAAGAAGAAAAACCAGTCTCCAAGTCTACAGTGACAGAACCCGCATAAGTCCTGAATTGGTTGCTCATTCCACTGGCAGAACTAAGGAAACAAGGTAGGAATCATCATCTTGATTAAATAATAACAATAAAACAATTGTATGTTCTAATATCTTCAAAAGGTAAAATAATCCTTAAGAATAACAAGAAACTGTTATAAAACAAAATAATTTAATTAACTTTCAGAAAAAAAAGAGAACTTTCAAAACATTTCAAAAATGTCACTCACACACAGAGGAGCATGTTATAGAGCCATACCAACTTTCAGAAATTTTCAGTCTAGTACCAGAATTTGACGGAAATCAAATTAATTTACAAACATTCATAAACGCTTGCGAAACCGCTAATCGCATGGCAGTAGGTGATCAAAATTTATTTTTAACTATTCACATAAAGAATAAATTAAAAGCCGCTGAACTAATAAATTCGAGAAACCCAAGCACTTGGCTTGAAATAAAAAAATTTATTAGAATTACATTTTGCCGACACGAGAGATTTTTCAAGTTTAATACACGACCTTCAAAAAATGCATCAGCTAGAAAACGAAAACGCTATAACTTTTGTATCAAGATTACAAAGTTTAAATTCAAAGTTATATGCTTCCATTAATAAACAACTTTTGTCCGCAATCGAGAAATCCGCTCAAACTCGCATGATAGACAATATGTGTTTAAACGCTTTATTAACAGATTTAAACGGTCAATTAGGTTACGTAATCAGAGCTGCAAATCCCGCAGATATTGTAAGTGCAACGACTTTGATAAAGAGATAACTTGCAACAATTCGAGAAACAAAAAACACGATCTTTTGCCGCGTTCACAAAAACGCACATTTTTAAATCAAAATTCACAAAACAATGTACTTATTGCAGGAAAATAGGACATTTATACAATGAATGTAGGAAAAGACAAACACAACATTCAAATAATTATCCAAACAATTACTCAAATAATTTTCAAAACAATTTCCAGAGAAATGAAAATAATTTCCAAAGATACCCGAATTTCTCTAACAATTTCCAGAGAAATCAAAATCAAAATAATCAAAGCAATTTCCAAAGAAATCCAAATTTTCGAAACAATTCACAACCTTCAACA
The DNA here is from genome assembly GCA_034190945.1 of Octodonta nipae. NCBI lineage: Eukaryota > Metazoa > Arthropoda > Insecta > Coleoptera > Chrysomelidae > Octodonta > Octodonta nipae. The sequence goes on along the minus strand of CM067216.1, from coordinate 42,197,546 downwards.
AGTCAAGGTAATTCCTCAACCACAGGAACAATTCCTAGACCCCAGTCAATAAATTTCAATCAAAGACAACAAAATACAAATACAAATCCAAGAACAAATCATTATAATCAAGACAACTTTGAACAATCTTTTGACTCATCCCAACAAATTGATTACGAAAATAATGAAATATTTTTAGAAAATGAAAATTTTCAAGAGGACTTCATTCCAGAAGCTCCACCTCAGATAGAAACTCTAACAGCCCAAATACAAACTCTCAACCTTACAGAGAACAGATTCATTTAAAAAATAAATTCCCCCTACTAACGGTAAATGGAGAAAATCTCTTTTATATAAAAGATATGACAAACCAATTTAAAATTTTAATTGAATCGATTTTCAAACCCCAAACTTGCAAAAACTATAAAAAGAGAAACAAAGAAAACATCACTATACAAGGCATAACGAATCAACAAATTTTAATAACGGAATCAGTATTAATTAATTCCCTTCGGAAACGATAGTCATCACAAAGTGTATATTTATGACTTAGATATCGAATTTTGACGGTATTCTCTTTTTAAATTTACCAAAGATCATTTTAACGATCAACCCACAGAAAATATTTCAACAATGACAAATAAAAATTCAAATCCCAGTAATATTTCAAATGAAATTCAAATAGAACCCCGCTGTGAAAAAATCGTAAAACTAAAATGCAATTTAAAAAACAAACAAGCTGTATTAGTAGCCACAGAAATAAACAAAGTCAGGTTACCAAATGCGTTAATACAAACAAATGATAAAGGTGAATTTTATACCACAGTAATAAATCCTTATGCAATTAATCAAACCAGAAAATTTGAGAATTTACAAATCGAACCTCTCGAAAGTTATTCAATAAATTATTTCTCAAACTCAAATTTTGAAAATAACTCTTACATTGACCGAGAACACGAAATATTACAACAACTAAGATTAGATAATCTAAATGACGAAGAAAAAGAAGACATCATCCAAATTTGCACAGAATTTTCAGATATATTTTATTTAGACGGAGATAACCTAACGTTTACGAATGAAACAAAACATAAAATAAATACAGGTGACGCAAAACCAATTATGACAAAATCATATCGATATCCATACGCACACAAAGAAGAAGTAAAGAACCAAATTTCAAAAATGCTATCACAAGGAATAATTAAACCTTCAATCAGCCCATGGAATTCACCAGTGTGGGTAGTCCCTAAGAAAATAGATGCGTCAGGAAAACAAAAATGGAGGATAGTCGTAGACTACAGGAAACTCAACGAAGTGACAGTAGACGATCGATATCCCCTACCAAACATTTCAGATTTACTCGATCAGTTAGGAAAATGTCAGTATTTCACATCCCTCGATTTAGCGTCCGGCTTTCACCAAGTAGAAGTCGATCCCAAAGACGTAGAAAAAACAGCATTTTCAGTAGAGAACGGTCACTATGAATTTGTCAGGATGCCGTTTGGATTGAAAAACGCACCCGCAACGTTTCAAAGAGTTATGGATTCAATATTACTAGGATTTCAAAATGAAAGAGCCGCAATTTACATGGACGATATACTCATATACGCACCAACAATACAAGAGCATAATAAAAGACTAAAAGAAGTTTTCACAAGATTACGAAATTCAAGTCTGAAGATACAACCAGATAAGTGTGAAGAAAAGAAGTAGCTTATCTAGGCCACATTGTTACACAAGATGGAGTCAAGCCAGACCCTTCAAAAATTGAAGCAGTTAAAAATTTTCCAAAACCAAAAACCACCAAAGAAATAAAATCATTCTTAGGTCTAGCAGGGTATTATAGACGATTTATTTCAAATTTTGCAAAGATAGCAAAACCATTAACGAGATTACTACAAAAAGACGTTCCTTTCTACTTCAATTCAGAATGCGAAAAATCATTTGAAGAATTAAAAAATGCTCTCATTTCAGAACCAATTTTAAAATATCCCAACTTTGAAGAACCTTTTGTTCTCACATGTGATGCAAGTGCATATAGTATAGGGGCAGTTTTAAGTCAAGGCCCTATAGGAAAAGATTTATCAATAGCATACGCCTCAAGAACACTTTGTCCAGCAGAAACAAGATATTCAACAATTGAACGCGAACTATTAGCAATAGTTTGGGCAGTCAAGACATACAGATGTTACTTATATTCGTGAACCTTCCTACTAATCACCGATCATCGCCCTTTAACATGGCTTTTTTCCATAAAAGACCCAGGCAGTCGTCTTGCCAGGAGGCGTCTAAAATTAGAAGAGTACAATTACAAGATAATGTATAAACCAGGACGAATTAATAAAAATGCAGACGCACTTTCACGAATAAAGGTCAATCACTTTAAAGAAACTTCGAAATTAGCAACAAAAATATTAGCCTCAAACAACTCAGAAAAAACAGACACAGCTGACGAACAAGAAATCGATATTGAAGAAATCGACGCAGAATTTCAGAACTTCGTTAAATTATATCAAACAACCTCATCAATCGATTATTCAAAAGTGGAATATTTAAATGATCAATTATTAAATAAACAGCACAAAGATATAATAAACATATTTTGGCAAAATCAAACACGAGAAGAACTACATGAAAAAATACTAGAAGATATTTTCGAAGAAAATTTAGATATTACCTTTAACAAATTAAATATCTTACATAGTGGGGCAGTAAAGAACAGAACTTACTACTTAATATTTTTACCTTATGATCCCGATTTAACAAACGAAAGATTATTTTATACTCGTTACAAATTTAAAAATGAACTAGATCCTTCAAAAACATATTTTGTTGAAAACAATGTAGATTTACCATTCTTAGAAATGTTATGCTACATTTACGCTGACACTGACTTATGTCAACTCTACAATATCAAACTTACAATATCAAACTTACTTACATATCTCATCCTCAATCTAATGGATCAATTGAAAGACTACATGCTACTTTATTAGACATGATCAGAGCCCATCTTTCAGAAAACGCAAATGACAATCCACTAACTTGCATTCCATATGCAGTAATTTGTTACAATAATACTCAAAAGAAGACACACGGATTTACTCCCTTCGAGTTAATTTTTGGTCATACATCTTCGAGACCACCGGAAAATTTATATAATGAAAAAGAAATAATTTCCAAATACATCCGCGATTTAAATAACAGAATTAATTATTTTTATAAATTAGCCAGGGAAAGAACCCAATTATCAAAAGAAAAAGCGAAAGAAAGATTTGATAAAAGAATTTCAGAAAATCGTTATAATTTTAAAGTAGGAGATAAAGTTTTTATAAAAGAATCTCAAATTTCAGACAAATTGAAAAACAAATTTAATGGCCCATATGAAATTACTGAAATTTTGAAAAACTCAGCTATTGTAATAAATCCTGATACACAAAATACTTATAAAATAAATTTCGACAGCATGAAACCACATCTTGAAAAATAATTTCTTTTCAAATGAATGGAACACATTTAACGCTTATCGGATTCATTACACACCTACTCATCATCTCACAATGTCAAGTTCAGATCACTCCCGTAAACAACACGGTAGGAATTTATTATAATTATGACTCATTAATGAAACTATCAAATAACAGGGGGACATTATTAGTTTACAAAGATTTGAAAAATATAAGAAATGCTTTAAATGATAACAACAATATTTTGGAACACATAAAAAGTATGATATCAGAATCTACAAATAAAATGAGAAGTTTTAAACCACATGTGCAAACACACATCAATATATTAAGTCAAATATCCAAAGATCTTGAAAATAAATATTCAGAAATATTTGCAGACACTTTAGCGAATAACGAGCGCTATAAAAGAGGTCTAATAGATGGTATAGGAACTGTATGGAAATTCATATCGGGAAACCTCGATGCTTCAGACGGGAAATATTTCTCAGAATGTATCGTAAAATTAAATCATGATGAACATCAAATTGAAAATTTAATGAAAAACCAGATATCAGTTACCACTTCGGTAATTAAAAACTTTAATAATACAATTCAAAAGCTCAAAATAGATGAGGAAACTTTTAATGAAGATTCAAAGAAAATTGATAAAGCAATTTATACTCTTAAGGATGATTTAGCATTTTACGAAAGTAAATTAAAAATATTAGACATTTGCGAAACATTATTGGAAAGTTACACATTTCTCGAAAGTTCAATTTGATAAATCAATTAACGATTAAAATAATACAAGCTCTAACAAAAGACAATTTACCAATATCCCCTCAACTAACAAACATTGCTAAATATTTTGAAATAATTGAGTTGCATGCTTTTCAAACAGAGACAAAAATAATATTTGTATTAAAGATTCCCTTAGTAGAATCCGAGTATTATACCCTTTTTCAACTATATCCTCTACCAATTGAAGATAGTAGAACAGGGTTGCATCATTCAATAATATTATCAGAAAAATACATCGCAAAAGATGATGAATCATTACTATATGTTACATTTCAAAATTTGGACAATTGCAAAAACCTAGATGCAAATTCAAAGATATGTTCCGATGTAGTCCCATTAACAATCGATACAAACTCAATATGTGAAGCCCAACTACTTAAACAACAATTTAAATTGCCAAAAACTTGTCAAACGTCATTAATTTATGCAAATGGCTACAACGTGAAAGAAATCCAGATCAATACATGGTTGATCACTGTATCTGATCCACTACCAATAACAAGTAAATGTGTAAATCAAGACACAAAAACTGTTATAATAAAAAACAATTCAATTATAACACTAACTCCAGAGTGCAACGCCTTCATTGGAACAAAAAGAATAAGAGCCAGAAACAGCAATGACAGAAACACGAAAATATTATACAATACTGTCCCAGTGCAAATACCATTTGAATGTTGTAATAACATCCCAGAAAAGAAACAATTACCAGAGCTCAAACCCTTAAAACTAAATAAAATTAATGTAGACGATCTGAATATCGCACAACATAAATTGGATCAATACTCTGAACAATTGGATCAAATAATAAATGAACCCTTCGTAAATAAAAATATATCATGGTTCACTTATTTCACCATTGGACTCATCGTAGCCCTAATAGCCCTTTACACGTTCTGCAAGTGTAGAAGAAAACGACCAACAAGAATAAGTATCATGGGTCCAAATCCGCCTCCACCACCTAGTCCACATAAAAGAAGACACTTCACTTTCGCCAGATTTTTACCAAGAAGAAGACCAAGTGTCCATCCAGAAGAAGACGAAAACTATATTGAACTTGGTTACACAAAAAATGTGTGAAAACAAAAACATTTAATTTTTGTGAACTTTTAATTTCAGAATAATATTTATGTACCTTTTATTTTAATGATATTTTAACCACTTACATTTTAACATTATATAATCACATTATAATATTCAAGCTTATATTCTAAACATTTTAATTCATATAACCAAATAATTGAAAAATCCAAATAATGTAAAATTTGAATTTTTATACTTTCAAAAGTTGCAGCATTGCCCCAACTTTTTATATATAAGGGGACCTGTTATATGTAAAACTTAACATTGGATTAATCTTCAACAAAGTAACTACGTAGTATCAAACAATAGCTCATTGTTACTTTTTTACTCCGCTATTTTGCAGGCTTGCTATTTTTGCCTTGCAGGTGTGCAGAACGGAAATGATGCCTAAGCATTCTTAAACTTATAAATTCATTCAAATATGCTTTCTCGTAGCTCTATCACGGTTCGTTCCTCATACAGTTCAGTTCATAAGCTCTTTAACACATTTGTTAAACGCGTATTTAAAATCGCTAAAATCCAAAGTTAAGTTATAAAGCAATTTCAAAGTGTGAATTTTTGTGTTGATAAAATAAAATCTTTTTTAAAACTTTGTTTATGAGAACCCACTCATAACATGTATATTATGCAGTGTAAGTCGTAAATATAGCTATAGTGGGCATATACCATTATTAACATAAATGAGTAAACCTGTATAAACTACAATACTTTATTTGTACAATTTTAGCAAACCTGTAGAATTTAGTGTGATGAGTAGTAGATTTGTATAATTTAATATAAAAATTCCAGGACGCATTGTTTATACAGGGTTACGTATTAGTGCAAAAAATAATAGATGCCCACTTTAACAATATTTACAACTCACACTGTATAATGTATGGAAACGTCCAAAAATTAATTTCTTTAACATTATATTAACTGAGCAATTAGATCTTCTTATGTTTTCAACGTTATAATAAAAAATGAGTTTTCTAAAAAAATATGTTACGTATATGGGAAAAACCCTGCAATAAAAAAATAAGTAATAGTATTTTTTGTGATATATTTATGTCAAACAATGTGCAAACCACATTTTCTGCAATAAACAGAAATAAATAAATAAATAATCTGATACGATAAAGCTGACATTTCCGAAGTTTAACATTCTATATCTCGAAAACTGGTAATACAATTTTAATAATATTCTGCTCAGTAAAACATTGAACATTTGTTAACGTAAAAATGTAATAACATACAAAGTTGAGGGAGAGAATTTAAAACTACGGAGTAGTGTAAAAAAATACGTTTTTTCAATATGTATAGTTTTTGCAATCAGTTGAACATCCCATTGAGTATAAAGTGACGATTAATATATCTGTTTAATATGTTATTAAAATTGCAGCACGAATGGTTCGTACAGGGTGACTCATTAATAGGAAAAAAATAATGTATGTATGAGGAATAAATTACTACTTTAACGAGATATTAATTGTGCAATAACATCTTCTTATGTTTTCAACGTTGTAATAAAAAAAATATTTTTTTCCAAAATAACATGTTACGTATTTTTAATTACCCTGTCATCCACCAAAACTTATGGCAACTGTTTTGTGAAATATTTATGTCCAATAATGTACAAATCACAATTTCTCCTATAACCGAAAATAAAGCACCTCTATCATTGGAAATCTGATTGAGCCCATGGACTCGTTTTATTAGAACGTCAAGTTCTACATCATACCAAAATTTCAAACAATTTGGCGGAAGTCCATTTTTCCATAAGAAAGGTGCCTGGTCCTTTGAGATATGTTTCGCCAAGTCTGGCTTCATCAGAAATTGGAAATACAATGAATACTAAATTTATATTTCTTACAGAGAAACTACAAGTAAGGTAATAAAATAATTAAAAGATCTTAATTCTGGGGAATTTCGGAGAAACTGGGCAGGTTGTAGGTCAGCTAAATTATACATTTCTGAACATTGTTGCTTATAGATATTAATAATATCATATAATACTAATTAGAAATGCATGTTGAGATTAAGTAAGGGAGATGGATTGGTATCGGTTTGGTCGTTTAACAGATTCGGAAAATCTATGTTTTTGTTGATTTCGAGGGATTCAAGGAGATATAAGTTTTTACTTTTGTAGTGTAAATCTAAAATTTCGAATGTATTTTGAGGTATATGATTTTCTTTTAATAAGTGGTCCGCAAATGTAGATTTATTTTGTTGTTTGCTTTACTGTGTTCACCCATCTTGAATTGAAAGATCTTACAGTGTGACTAATAAATAAATTGGCGAGACTCAGACAGTTTAACTTCTGGACACCCGAGGTAGAATTTTTGTCAGCCTTGTCCTTGTTATTTTTTATACTGACCCCAACCACATACCTAAATTATACCATTTACTCACATTCAACGGAACCCCCTCACAAAAATTTCTCAATTTTTACAGACCAGGAACATACATACAGCAGTCACAACAAACAATTTATCTAGGCATATAAAAAATAACAAGGACATGACTGACAAAAACTCTAACTCGGGTATCAACAGGTTGAACTGTGGGAGTTGCCCCAAGTTCTATATTGGTCACACTGCAGAAAAAATCAGTTCACAATGGCGTGAACACACTAACGCTTTTGAAAATCAACAACAAAATAAATCTACATTTGTGGACCACTTATTATAAGAAAACCATATAATTCAAAAATACATTCAAAAATTTACATTTACAAAACAAAAGTAAAAAATTATATCTCCTCCAATCCCTCGAAATGAACAAAAAACAGAAATTCTCCGAATCTATTAAACGACCAAACGGATACCAATTCATCTCCCTTAATTAATCTCAACATACATTTCTAATTAATATGACATTATATTTTTAAAATCTATTATCAACCATGTTTCATAAATGTATAATTTAGCTGATTTTCACTGTGCCCAATTCTCCCGAAATTCCCCAGAATCAAGACATTTTACCGACTTTTTTTATCACTTTTAACATTTTTTACATTTTTGAAATTTCTGTTTAGTTTAGTTTAATTAATTTATTTGAAGAATATTACAACAAGTCAAAAAGGAAGTATAAAAAGTATAATATATACAATAAAGAATATATAAATTTGTATCAAAAATGATAAACCATAAACTCTCCTATATATTAATAACCAGGGTGTTAATAAATAGGTGTGAAAGATTTCAAGATGTGCATCTCGAGTCATTTTATGAGAAAAAGTTCCTATTAACATATATCCTTTGGGTTGAAGACTTAAATGCATTACTTAACGAGATAAACAACAAAGAACAAACCATTCAGTTTACACTAGTACATGAAGAAAAAACAAATTATTGTTGTCAGACATTTAATAACAAAAATTCAATGGGGATTTGACCCAGAAGTTTACAGAAAACCGACTCACACTAACAGATATTTCAACTTTAACTCTAATCATCCAAATTTAGTAAAAAGAGGTGTCACCAAATCTCGATATGAGAGAGCAAAAACCAACTGTTTTAACATCAATAAATTCATTGAAGAAAAAGCATTTATAAAAGATGTACTGCCAATTATTATCCAGAAAAATTTATTAATAAAGAGTAAAACAAAATCGAATTCCAAACGATCGCTAACAACCAACATCAAACTTCACCAAACAACACTGACTCTCAAGATAATCACATTAATACAAAAACTATAACATACAGAGCCTCTCAGAAAGACTAAAAAAAGTGGGAAGCAGATATAATATTATAACATCATTTAAAGCAAGAAATACACTAAAATCAATTATATCAAAAACAAAAACAAAAAAAACACAACTCAAGAAACAAAAAATCTCTTGTGAATGTAATAAATTCTATATTGGAGAAACTTCTAAATGTTCGAATAAACAAACACACAAATCACATTAAAAAACTACAGTTTGAAAAAATCCAAAATTTGTGAACATGCTTGATTATAAAATACAATTTCAAAGTTCAGTGATATTAAACAAAGAAGAACACATCACGAAATGAAAACTAAAGGAGTCTGCTTTAATTTTGTTAATTGAAACTGATTGTATCGCCACTACCTCCGTAGAATTTAGTCGTTCGTGGTTGCCGATGATTATGGAAGAAAATTTCTAATGGTCATGTCCTTGTGAACAACCCAATATGGGATAGTTCATAAGGTTTTTCCTAGTTTTCCTTATTATTATAATGGGATCACTAAATCCATAAAATTCTTTGAACGCATTTTGGCGAATGCACTATCTTTAACAAAGTCGCGCGCCAAGTTCTGGAGATCATCCCTTTCAAATACTTCCAATTTGAAAGGAAGTTTACTATTATATGACCTTTGGAAGTTTTTGTGCTACCCTGTATATTATCAAATTAAATTCTATTAGCTGTCATAAGTCACATAATATTGTCAAACATTTTAATTTCAAATTTTATAATTGTGCCAATTTTCATAGTTTCTCTGCCTTTGAAACGGGGTCTGAGCTAAACCCAGAAACGTTTAGAAATATGCAGTAATGTCGTAGACTTGTGGTGTGTTTCCACAAAAAAGTACTTAAAGTTATATCCAGAAAAAAAAACGCTTCCTTACCCGATATGCAAGGGTGTTGAAATAATCTTCACATTTTTTCAGTTTTTTTCTTCTGACTACTAAAGCATTCGAGATATTTTGCACTTGCCTGGATCCGCCCTTGGTGAAAATCCTTCACTATTAAGGAAAATGATTTCTTTTGACAAACCCTCGTATAGAGTTAGCTGATTCCGCTTTTTCCGGATTTGGACTGCGTCATTTTTTCGAATTAATTTATGTATCTGAAACCAGCATATAAACAAAGTTTTCCGACGTTTCGCACACACTTATAAGGGGCTTTTTCAAGGATGAGAAAACAAAACAAATGTTATTTACCTTGCGGCGACTCCATTCGTTTCGACTTTTTTCTATAAACACACTTTGAAATTTCACTTTTTATTCAACATGTCACACTGACCCCCAAATTGTAAATAGGTACGAAGAAATAATAATTGGCCCCTGAAATTTCAGGTAAAAGAAGGGTAGGAGGCACCTAATGGGATTATTTATATTTTTTTATTAGTAGGTTATGTAAATGATTTATTTGTTTAGGGGATTTTTTTTGAAATGTGGATGCCGGGTTGTCAGATGTTCCAAAGTTCAAACCTTTCTCTCGGTTGAAAAACAATCCACAATAATCCCATTACTTCTTTTACCTGAAATTTCAGGGGCTAGTTTCAAATATATAAATAAATTAATTTGAAAAAAATGACTGGGTCCAAATCCGGAATAACCAGAATCAGCTATGACTCTGGCCGTGAAAAACTACGTTCGCACTCGTATAGAGTTATTGATAAAAATAGCATGTAATGCTTTCGTTTTAGGTTTCAGACAATGAAAATTTGTATGGAGACTACCTACCCTATTATTTTCAAAATATTATTAATAAGATAATTTTCGATACTATTCTAACTTTTCTTCTAACTATGTGCAGACAAATTCAAAACATAAATCTGGAAAGAAATTCCAATCTGGTTTCAATTAATATCCTAGATTTCGAATAAGAGTAATTAAAATCTATTAATCCATCCGCATCCGCCATATAATATGATACATTAAGAAGTTTGTTACAAGATTTTCACGATTTTTTGCAAAATGGCCATGCCATTGAAAAAATTGAAAAAATATGGGACCAATCTGGATGTTTATTCTATCAAACGAAAAGAAATGATCGAAATTGGTTCATAGTTGCCAGAGTACTGAGGTAACAAAGTCTAAAAAAATGCAACCGAATTGAGAACTGTCCTCTATTTTGGATGAAAAATTTTCCGAAAAAAAAACTCTAGATGAAGATGTATTGGTGGAGTTGACAATTATTTCTGACGTTTACAGTATGATATTTCAATATAAGTTAATATTTTCCAACCTTCCAACAGGCATTCTAAATTCAAATGCGAATCAAAACACAACAAGTTGGGAAAAGTTCAATGCAAAACAACCTCGTGCCTCTTTCAAAGATGTCATATACTGAAATTTCAAATTAGTGATAATGGTTTCCCTCTTGTTGTTTAGAAGTTACATAACTGACCCTAACTCTCAACTATTTGATGAAATATTAACTGAGTATGGGTATGTGCGGAGTATATATGTATGTGAGTTTCCCCATGTCTTTGTTCTTTCACAGACTCAATGCCAACTCCGGAGGAATGTTGATGGAAATGAAAATGGAAAATGTCTATGTGCAGAATTTCAGATAAAACTTCCTGAATGTAATAGCTGACATTCTAAAGGATTTTACATTTTGTTTATATAGAATACAAGATATTTGGTATGTCCAGTTTATTTATATTCTAATTATACACTGTTCTATTATATTTGAAGTCAATAATGGTAAATTCTAGGTAATAGTCTTTTCATATAGACTAGTATTAAGAAAGTTTCTATTCCATGTGCACCGTTTTCATGTAACAAATTAAAGGTAAAAAAGAAAACGTTTTTAAAATCAAGCTTTTTTTAAAAAACCTGTACTAAAAAGTACAAAATAATACTTCATTATAGAATAGGCATACTTAGATTGGAAATTCCTAGTGACGTATATAGTAAATGCTTTTAGTAAATATTTTGAAACCTTCTTCTGCAATCAATATGTAAATGTAATTCCTGAGCATTTCGATTTGAATCCTAATCTACTGCTATAGTCTAAGAGATAGAGCCGCTTTTGCTTGTCATCGCAAAAATGGACAGAATGTATTAGATTAAGTTGAATTCTGAACTACATCACGTTCTAGAAGGCGCCAGTGGGAAGTGATAACCGAAGATAGTTACAGGGGGTGAAGTGGTATATTTTTTGGTCATGCTCATCATCGAGTAAACGTTCAAAAATGGCTGCATACAGATTGTGATGCATTTAAGAAATTCCCGAGAAGCGTCTGCCTAGAGCGTTACCGTCAAGGTGGCGGACAAGGGTAAACTCATAAAAAAATGCGGTGAACTTCGTCATTATGTAAAAATAACACCATTTGCAACAGTTTTTTGCTTACACAAAAGAAATCATAATCCAAAAGGACGTACAGCTAAATGACATAATTGTATGTAATGTCATTAATATGGTCTGTATGACGTCATACACAATTTTTTTAAACGCGAAGCCATAATTTTCATTACTAATTTGAAAAGAGCGAAAAATTTCAGGTCCGAATATAACTTTGACTATGACTTTGAACTTGACTTCAAGGTTCATTCCAAGATCAAAGTTCTTTGAAAAATCAACCTGTTATATCCAAACTAAGTTGCGAAAATCTGATTTTAGTTTCGTAATCAGATTTTGAAAATTTGCAATTTGAAAAACTCTTACCAATCTACTCCGAATTGGGGGTTTTTTGACGTCCATGATTAGAATATGAAATCAGTTTTGAAAATTTTCAAAAAACAAGTAGTGGCTAAGTTCAACTTCAAATTTGTTCTGAATTTGGATACCCTCTTTGAATCAGTCATCTTTCGGATCAGGATTAAAAACATCGATTTACCGTTAATTGATGTATAAGTACTTCTTGGGAAATAACACCACAGTTTAAAGAAATTGCTGTATATTCCAAACGTTTCGCGGTCTAGGTCAGACCCCGTTGTCAATGGTTAAAAAACTACGGATAAAAAAAGCACAATTCTAAGATGTAAATTAAAATATTTGCCAATGTTAATTGGTTGTGCATCAAAAAAATCAGTACGCAATCTTGGATGTGAATTTTTGAAACAAGATTTCAGATCGAAAGCAGCGATATGGAAAACACCAATCAATAATGCTTGATTTTTCAAAAAAAAGTTTGATCTTGGAATCACCCGGAAGATCAAGTTCAAGATCATGTCAAAGTCATATTCGGTCATGAAATTTCCGCTCTTTCTGAATCCTTAATAAAAAATGTGGCTTCGCATTTAAAAACAATTGTGTATGACGTCATATAGACCACATTACTGACGTCATGAAAAATATATTATGTCATTTAGCTGTTCGTCCTTTTAGATTATGATTTTCTTTTAGGTGAGCAAAAAATGGTGCAAAGGCGTTCCTTTCACTTAGTGACGAAGTTCACACCTATTTTTGAAAAGTTTACCCCGTCAGGTCGCGTACCTTGATGGTAACGCTCTAGGCAGACGCCTCTCGGAAATTTGCTTTAAATATATCACAATTGTATGCAGCCAATTTTGGAATGTTTACTCTGATGATGAGCATGACAAAACAAAATTAACATTTTCGCACCTGTAACTATCCTCGGTTATCACTTCCACTGGCGCCTGCCTGGAAACATGATAGTTCAGTAATGAACTTAATACGATACATTCTGTCGATTTTCAGGATGACGAGCAAAATCCCGCTCTAACTCTCCTACTACTAGAACATTAGCTGTCAACCAGTAACTGAGATGGAAAATTACAAGCGGGCAAAAACTTGAAGAACGAATTTACTTAGGGCCAGATAGAATTCCTTCTTTTCTTATAAAATATGCTTAAGGGTTTTAGTTGCAACTCGTACTGCAAATGCTGAAGATTCTCTTGAATTTGGTATAAAAAAACTCAATCTTCCAGAATTATGGCAAAGTTGCTAAGGGTGCCAATATTTATAAAACCGACAATCGCTCAGAAATATGGTACTACAGCCCAATATCAATTTTAAATAATTTTGCAAAGAACTTGGAAACTATTTTGTATACAGAATTTACTCGTATACTAAACCTTAATATTCTGTGCACCATCATGGATTTATGGATCATCAGATCAACAGTTACTAACTTTGCAATTTATAGTCAATATCTGTATGAAGAACTGGATGATATGTATGTTCAGCTCATAATTTCGTATTTACTGAATCGCAAACATTATGTTACTACGGTGGATTTTCCTCCATTTTTATTGGTCAATAATGGTGTCCATCAGGGGTCGAAATTAGGACCTTATATTTTGTATTTCAATGATTCAAATGACTTGGGTGATAAATTAGATAGATGGTAATGTATTAATGTTTGCAGATGATTTGAATTTATACAAGAATATATACAACTTAGGCGATTGCCTCAGTTTGCAAACACAAATAAGTTTGTTATATAATTGGTGCATTAAAAATTGTCTGAAACTAAATATAAACAAATGCAAAATTTTTACTTGTACTCGTAAATTAAATCATTTACAATATCCCATACGCAAATGTTGTTTAAAGAGAACTAATTTATTAAGGATTGGGGATATAAATTTGACCATCAATTAACTTTTAGTTTTCATATTCATTCCACTGTTAATTCCGCATATCGTTTATAAGTGTTTATCATTAGAAATTGTAAAAAATTTAACAATATTGTAGCATTATGTACATTATTATATAGTTTAGGTAGATCCAAATTAGAATATGCGTCTTTAAGCTGGAGTCCGTCCTGTTTACTCTTAATATATATTATCAATTGAGCACGTATACTTTTTTTTAAATCTGTAAGTTTTAAGTTAACGGGGCTATACCGGCCAAGAGGGTGTAATTACACCGAACTATTAAGCGATGATTTTGTCTCCCTTCAGAAACGTAGAAAAAGAACTGTCTGTATTTTTCTTAACAAATTATTAACTAGAAAAGTTGTTGTCCTCTCTTATTAGGGCAAATTGATATATTGGTTCCACGAGTATCAGCTAGACAAATTAACACATTTTTGTGCAAAATATCTCAGCCCAATATCTCCAATTAACAACATGTGTGGAAATGTCAATAAGTTGCCAAATGTTTGTGATTTGTTCTGTGTTGTAGTGTATTCGAACTAAAAAATAAATTTCACGATTTTTTGTAATTTTATGTATTTTTTATCTTATTTTATTTAAATATTTAAACTTTATATAGTTGTAATTTATTTTACTTGTGTTTTACTTTTAACTATATTTATTTTGTATACTGTCATGGTCTTACATTATATATTGCTCTGTTAATTGAACAGTTGGGAAGTAAACGCTAATAAATAAATATAGTTTTGTCAAAAAAAATATGGGGCGATTTTAATTACCTTCTGAGACCAGTCACTGATGAAGCTCTTTCTTCTCTGTACTATCAACTACAATTGTATAATTGAAAATCAATTACTAAAACTAGCGAAAGTGTAGAGGATCCTTTCTGCATTTTTTTTTATATTCGTAACCAATCCTTTGAAGAAAAGTCTGCACAAACGCCCTAAGATGAACTGATTTAATGAAAATCTAAGAAAGATTTGAGGGGTAACGTCAAACACTTAGTCTCCTTCATACGCAAAGTCCAATTCTGCAAACATTTTTTCTTCTTCTCCATTTTAGATATTAGACTTGTGCCTGTCACGGCACCCATCATTTTTTTGGTCTGTCAATACTTTTTCCGTCTCTACTTTTATAGTTCAATACTTTCTTAGGGATTCTATCTATTTTGCATTGTGTCTTATGCTCTTTCCATTTTTCCCAAAAATCTACTAATGATAATTTCTTTGCTACCGAATCGAGTGTCAACTGTGTAGATTATCATAAAATCCCATAGGATCTCCGCCTTATCCCCGAAAGTCATTCACTTCAATGCGAAGGTCTTCAACTATTTCATTGTGTCAATTACAGATGAGCTAATTAAAAAATGTTTCTACCTCTGTAGTAGCTCTTTGAATGAGTATTTATCCAATTTATACATAACTTCTCCTTCCTGTTCCTGTGCCTGTACCTTAACCAGGACCTGAGTTTGGAATTACTGTTTTAATCCACTGCCTCTCACTTATCAATCATTTCCCCCTCTCTTCGCACTTCTCCTGAATCCCTCTTCCTGAACACCCTTTGTTATAGAATCTCAACTTTTCTGCCAATGCAAGGCGTATAGGCCCCTATCCTTAGGTTAGAATGCTACGTTAATATTAGCAGGTCAACTAACAGCAATGGCATGAAACGGCTCCAGATTATAAACCTCTGTGTGATAGCTTCCCTTAAAAGTTTTAGATGACGAATGAACTATTGTCACTAGTCGAGCATTTACTGTCTTCCTTCTCACTACACTTTTTTTCAAAGAATGTTTTTCTGTCTGCTCTTGTTTGTGAACTCTTTTTTTTTTTGTATTGCATGATATTTGAGATTTTTACCATAGTCTTTACCAGTTTTTCTCTTCGTTGTGAGCACATAGTAATAACTGTAAATGCAGATATAGGCAATAATGAATTTATTGGGGTATGGGGGTGGGTTTAAACCCTTAAATCCTCACTGGGTACGCCTATATTATATACTATAATAAAGTGTGTTCAGAAAAAATATTAGAAACGCAGTGCGGAATTTCTAAAATCTTTAAATAGACAGATCTGCAATTCTAACCGTTTGCAAAGACTTAATTTTCAATTAAGCCGTTAAGGCTGAGAAATGTTTTATAAGAAGATTCCACACCAGTAAACATAATGTATTAAACTTATGTAATTATTTTAAAGTTATTTTATATGACCCTAAGTGTTTTCTAGAAATATATTTCCGACTTAAGGAAAATTATATTTTACGCATAAAGCCGTATATAAAAAACCCTCTAAAAATAAATTTGAAATATTGCTTCTGAATGCTATATAAAATAATGTCAGCCATAATTTTATACATAGGCTCATACGTAACTTTCAGCTGTGCAGTTTATTGTTAAATAGACACCCATTAACGGCTCTAACAAAGGACGATATCTCTTAAATCAAAAGAAAATTTTAACATTTACGTTAAAATGATGACGACTTTATTATATTGGAATGTACAAACAGAATACAATATCTGCTTCTGCCATCTTTAAATTTGTCATTTTATTTGTGAAAAGCCTTCGTTTCTTGAATCAGTCCCATTGTATTTTACGGATAAAAATGCTCACTGCTTGTATAGTGGCTAAAACATAGGGGTAGATTGAACTTAGAGCAAACAATGAGTGTCATAGTGTGAAATCTAACACTTTCAGGGGCCAATTGATCTGATCTTTATTTAACCGACTTCCACAAAGTAGGAAGGTTATTAATTCGTTGGCATGTTTTTTTATGTATTTTCAGAGGATTATTCAAAAAAGGCTGGGCAATTTTGAAAAATTTAAACAGAATTGCATTAAGAATTTTACACAAACTACCGTATAATTTCTATAACGTGAGATTTACTGTTTTCGAGAAAATCAGAAAAAACAGTAATTAAGGAACATGCATGAATCTAAACTGTTTTCTCTAAAACGGCTCAATCACTTTAAATTTTCATCATCTATCTAGCATAAATGTCAAAATATGTCATGAAAGTTTATCGGACAGGGTGTTTCTAACGGTTCTCTTTCTATGGGGCTTACTATCCAGTGAAATGTATAGAAAGAAAAATTGTTATGTGAGCGATCATTACTTTACGGTATACGGTGATAGGTGTGTGTGTATGCGTGCAAGGAAATTCGAGCAGCAAGCAATGAGCGCAGTTAAAATAGTAAAATTACAGTACATGTGGGTTCAAAATATCGTACAAGTAATTGTGAAATTGAATGGTACATAAGCAGTTGCATATATAGGACAGTTGAAACATAAAGTGGAATAGAATTAAAGTTATACAGGGTAGTTCAAAAAAAAATGTATGGGTGGCACATAAGTAGTTGTGTTACAAGGTGGTTGAACTAAGAATGAAGTAAAAGTGTAGTATACAGAGTGGATAAAAAACGTTAAAAAAATTGTTAAATGAGCAGATGCAGTAAGGATATTTGAGTTATAGGGCGGAGGGTCAAAAAATGTTTAGAAAGCAGTTGCATATA
The DNA here is from genome assembly GCA_034190945.1 of Octodonta nipae. Classification (NCBI taxonomy): domain Eukaryota; kingdom Metazoa; phylum Arthropoda; class Insecta; order Coleoptera; family Chrysomelidae; genus Octodonta; species Octodonta nipae. The sequence goes on along the minus strand of CM067216.1, from coordinate 42,179,474 downwards.
CAGAATATAAGTTATAGTTATACAGGGCGGTTAAAAAAAATGTTATATAGTGTGGAACATAAGTAGTTGTATATACTTGACATATGGGGCGAAGCAAAATTGTAGGTTTACATTGTGATTTATGAGAGTCAATGGGATGGAGAGGATAATACTTATACAGCGCGGTTGCAATATCGTGTTGAGTTGAATTATAGTTGTACAGGAATATGACTGAAAATCTAAACAGTTTTTATTTACGCAGATGAAGTCGGTTCTTTTTTAAAATATTTTTTAAATTAAGTCTTCAATAAAATTTATCTTCCAAAATAGTATGAATTCCCTGAAATTGTCTAACCAGCATTAATTTAAAAAACTTGGAGCCCAATAATAATACTGGTACCAAGGTGTCACTCTTGAGATCAGTAGCGCTTTTATACTTTAATTATTTACAACTTTGTTGTTTTTTTTATTTTCTCATATATTTATAAACACCACAAGTGCACATGTCACTCACATATTGACATTTAAATTTGGAGCTCAATCCTTGCAAATTTGCAATTTGACTCTTCACTTATTCGGTTTTCTAAAAGCGGTATATCTTACATCAGAGCAACATATGTGATTCACCATGAGATCAGAAATGTTATAGAATAACATTTTGAATCAGTTGAAAATAATAAATCCTATCAAAACTAAACGATATGTAAGGCCAGGATGCTATCTAAAGACAATTAGCACAAAGACGACATTTCCAATGAAACAAAAATAATTAATTACGGAAATTTAAAAATCATTAATTCTAGTGTAAAATTAGAAAATGACCCAAATGAAATCTCGTCTTATATAGATGTCATGATCTACCTAAAACTGATATTTTATATACTGTAGACATTCTTACAAGATAGAAAGAACATTAAACATCACCTAGTCATTGGTGATTTTAATATCGATCTCTTAGAAACTGACAACATCAATCAGGAACACCTTCATAATTTCATGGGAAAGAGTTTTGTTCTGGGTTTTGCGGTATACTAGACCATCCAACAATGCTAAAGGAGGAATATGCATTGATAACATCTTTATAAATCAGATTCAATTCCTCTAAAACCTTAAGTTAACAGTACTCTTTACAGATCATTATACATTGTTTATATCCTTAAATAAACTTAAACAATCTAATCATTATGAATATTTCCTCACAATTAATTACTGTAAACTAATTAAAGTAGCCAGGGAGCAAGACTGGAATGAGATTCTGTCAATGGGTGATCCAAACTTAGCAACGAACAAACTAACTGAAAACTATTACTAAATGCTAAACACAAAATTAACGATAAGAATGCAAAATGGTTCTAGAAAGAAATGATAACTACTGGTATCATGACTTCCTGTAAAACTAAGGAAATTCTTTACAATATATGGAAATCTGATCGAATAAAGAGCAAGCCAAACCGAGTACAAAGATTACGTCAAAACCTAGACAAAATTAAACACAAGCAAAATTAAATAATGAATTGATCAGATTAGACGAAATAGTAACAATTCTAGGAAGCTATGGAAACAGAATAATACGAATAGGCAAAAAATCCAGAGAACAGAACAACATTGATTATATTTTCGATGAAACGGAATAAAGTTGATGATCGTAGTGAAGTTGCCAATACTATGAATAAATGTTTCAGCAATATAGGTAAGGAATTAAGTGAAAGAATACATCAACCGCCAAACTCTAAATTTAAACTACCACCATATAACTATAAAACATGTACCTATATCCAACTAACATAACTGAAATAAACAAATAAATTAAACATTTGAAATTTAAAAATGGGTGGGATAATGAATTCATGCGAAAGTAACCAAAAATCTCTCCTATTCCATTGCAGAACCGTTACGGTATATAATTAATATAAGCATTCACAATCTACATGGCCTAAATGTATTAAAAAATGCTGAAATAATCCCTATATAATAAGAGTGGCGATGAACACTTAACAACAAAGCTACAGACCAATAATATCTTTGATTTCTAATATTGCTAAAATATTTGAAAAAATTATTACAACCGAATTATAAACTTTTTGAGCAACTGCAAATCTTATCGAAAAAGCAATTTGGCTTATTAAAAATAAAGGAACAACTGATGCCCTTGATTTGGTCACAAATCTGATTTTAGAAAAGATGGATAGTAGTTTACCAATAGCTACAACTTTGTTGACCTAGCAAAAGCTTTTGATACAGTTAATCACAAAATCCTATTGAATAACTAGGCAGCTATAGAATCAGAGGTATTGCTAATAAATTGTTAGTGAGCTATCTGGGCAACAGGCTACAATGCGTAAAAATTAATAATACAGTGAGTGAAATTATGCCCGTAACTCCGGTGTTCTTCAGGGAACAATACTTGGACCTCTGTTGTTTATATTGTATGTAAATGACTTCTAGAAGATATGACTGAAAACACCATCTTTTCTTACGCTGATGATACTACGATAATAACTTATGACAAGACTTGGCAAGGTGTAGAATCAAAAATGAATCACTGCCTTAATCAAATATCGGAATGGCTAGCCTTAAATAAATTATCCCTGAATATAGATAAAAACAGTTTATATGCTTTTCGGGAATCGATGAGACAGTTTACCACATTCTATTAACGTTCATATAAAAACGGAAAGAACATACGTAAGGTGAATCAGTTCTAATATGTAGGTGTCATTTTTTATCCTCCACTAAAATGGGACAAACATATTGAATACATTATAAAAAAAAACAAATATTGGTTTTTATTTTTATAAAATATCCAGATATATGGCACACTGAAACATTGAGAATGGTTTATTACGCTCTGTATAATCAATTATGGCAATATAGCATGGGGAGGAGCCTATGACAATCATCTTAACCTGCTGCAACGGTTACAAAATAGAATATTGAAAATTGTAAACAAGAAATAAATATATTTCTAACAAAAACCCACTGAATTTGGCTCAAATTTTCTCACTACAATCTCTATTATGCCACTATAGAGAATTAAGTAATAGATACATTACAAGTAGTATAGATATGAGAGTTTTGGCTCACTTGGGTCCGTAGGCAAATATATCAGTATTTGAGCCCCCTTAGGCCGCGGCACTGTTGTGTGGGTTGTTGGTATGTTAGGTGTCTATTGAGTAGTGTATGAGTTTCATAAATTTGGTGGCAGTGTTAAGGGAGAAAAATGCGAACACGTTAATTTTCTTTGAATAAAATTTAATAGTGTGTGAAATTTCCATCCGTCCGCCACTGGTAATGCGAAATAATTAAAATAGCTTAGTGGCTTGAGTCGCGATTTTACGAGTACAGACTTGTTTTCCAAAGATCAAGGTGCTGGGTATGGGGTCAAGAAACTGCGATCATTTGAAGGTCAACTAGTACTGCTGATATGATGTAGAAAAATTCGCATTAATTTGAGGTCAGATAGGGATATGTAAAGTAAAATCACATCCGCGATTTTTTTTAGGACTTGTTTCTATATATCAAGGTGACGGAGACGGTTCATCCATACGGACTTTTCGTGGAGGTCAGCTAGTAAAGCGCAAACAACCTGATGTGGAAAAATAAGCTGGATATCCTGGTAGGTGGGTTGTGAGCAGTCTTGAAAATGAAAATACAGGGTAGATTAATATGCTGAAATAGTTTCAAATAATCTTGCACATAGTTTTATGGTAACTAGGTAAATGCTGAATAGAATAAAAGAAGGTTTAAATTATAAATTTGAAGCACTGAAAATTCAGTTTTATTTAATCATTCAAAGAGAACAGAAGCAAAAATAATGTTACTGGGAATTTATATAGCCTGCTATTTTTCACTGGTAACGGGTGAAGTGAATGTGAGGACTATTTAAAGCGATATGGATTTTTAACGGAACCTAATGGAACATCTATAGCAGACGTAAAAGAGGGTTGATTAATTTTCAAGAACTATATAATTTGAAAGTCGACGTACTGCAAATGAAGAAACTTAAATTTAAGAATAAACCACGTTGCGGTTTACCTGATTTCCCTTTGAGTTTTCGTACAACCTCCAAAAATGGCAAAAGACTAAATTAAAGTGGTACTTGTGTTTGCTGATTCGGAAAGGAAATTAGTGGCAGAAAAAGCTTTTGAAGTATGGCAAAATGTGTCAAACTTACAATTCACTTATTCACCTACTGCACCGGACACATAGTTATTTTCCTATGCTGACGGACAGTTCCGACACTCAAACAACAGAAGGTGTCAAGATGCGGGAAATTGTATTATCTATTTTGACGACCTTCTGGTGCTTTGGGGCATGCATATCTACCCAATAACGATACGGTCGTGAAATTCATTAGACCGAAGTGAGATGTGGTATTTAGGGTTGGATAAAATAGAAGATATTCCAGCAAACCAGACAAGTTTGCTTTCTGTTTTGATTCACGAAATAGGTCACAGCGTTGGAATGGAGCATTTCCCTTTTTGGAGCTCAATAATGTATCCATATTATGGTCGTTTACAACTCGATGAAGATGATATCCGAGCAATTCAATTTTATATGGAGCGAAAAAAAATTCTGAAAGTACGACCGTAAAAAGCATTCCAAAGACGACGAAAAAAATCCCGAAAGTGTGACGGTAAAAAGCACCCCAAAGACAACACAGAAAATACTCATGAGATTCCTTCGAGTACACAAAAAATTATTATTTCCACAACTACCACTAATACCACTGTAAAAGGTACACAAGAGAAAGCAATAGACTTATGTCAAGTAGATGTTTCGGGATTGCAGTTTTTAGTATTAAGAAGCAATCTGTATATTTTATATAAAGACAGCTATGGATCATGGATATGGAGAGTAGAAACATAACATCAAAAAAACGTTAATCTACGGAAAGTCCTACATTTTCTACCATCGGATGTCGCTGAAATAACTTCAATATATCAGAGACCGTCTGGGGAAAATAGTTATGATTGGAGATAAGAAAAGATTATTCTACATCTCAGATGAGAACTTTAAAATACTGAAAACTTTAAGCATAGCGATTTCAAGCTCTCAATACCGGCAGATGAAATCATTGCTACGGTTACCAGTTATACAGGACAAAACTATTTTTTCTTCTCAAATAATATGTACGCCGAGATCAACGAGTGTTCCTATGAAGGGAAAAATTATGGTTATATAAGCAGAGACTTTAGCGGTATACCAGAAAGTATTAGAAGTGCTTTTCGGTATACTAACGGAAGAATTTATTTTTTGAAAATAATAGGTATTTCGAATATAATGAATTGCAAATATTCTTGTAGACAATAATAAGTTAAACATTAGTTGTTTAAATCCCTTGTCCAAATCTGACGCTTTACGAACAACTGAAAGAATTGTTGACTAGGATTTTAGCTATAGAAAATAAAAATTAATACCAAATACTATGTGTATTATTTTCACAGCATTTGTTTGAGACGAGTATTTTCTTGAAATACAAATTACTACGTAATATCACCCTGTAAATTCTCGAGAACTACTCCCAAGAAGCGGATCTTGCTGGAATGTGGTCATCACGGTCGGCGGGAGAGTGAGAGAGGACTTGTTTTGCGTACATTCGTACCGTGCAAAACGGTTTAAATACGACGTCCTGATTGCGTGAAATCAATTGCAAACAGTCTTGCATTGTGAAACTCCGTGTTTGTGCAGTGAAAACTATTTCTGGTAAGTTATCTTTTTCTATTATTTTTATTATAATTTTTTAATTTTTAAATATGTTTTGCTGTCTTGAAAGAAAATTTCTAGACGCTAGATATTATTTTGTGTGTGTATTTTTGAGTTGATTTTTTGTGTCTTGAATGGTAAATATGTTCTGAGTATTTCTTTATAAAGGTTTGTTTCTTGATGTGACTTCATGAGAGAAAATGTCTGGTAGAATACAGTATTTTATAACATTTTTGAGCTGAACATTCTCTGTGTGAGAAAAAAGCTTGTGTTCTTGTTAGCTTTATCTGAATATTCTGTATAAATGTTTTTTTTTTCTCTTGATGTTGTTCGATATATATGTTATAACATTTTTGAGGTAAATGTTTTCTGCGTGAGAAAAATATTGGTCTTGCTCGCTTTATCTGTATGAATGATAGTCAGAAGACATTATTTTATAAAAAAATGTCTTGGATTGAATAGTTTCTGTAGGAAGAAAGTTCCTAGTTAAATATTTATTGGAGAAAAGTAATCAGGGTATGTTACTAACCAATATATTTTCTGACCAGAATTACATCCAGAAGCTATAGGAAAGAAAACCTAACACGATATCAGTCAAGTCAGCAGAAGATACAGGAATAAAAACTAGCAAAAGTGAGTTTACTATTTATTTTCATAAAGTTATTATAAAATGTTATTTTTATTATTACAGAGAGTTTTTAGTAAGTGAAATTAATAAGATATCCTTCTCAGAGTGGTCAGCCAAACCTACAACCAAGCTCTGCGAGTTGCGGACGTTCCAAAAGTATAGGATTCTGGGCGCCAAAGTTGTAAAAACTAGATTTGGAGAAAGTGTCCTGGTGGAATTAGAAGACACCGTAGTATTTCTACCGAAACGAGTGACGGACGTCTTCAAGAAACACACCGAAAAATTTTCGACAGGCGAGTACGTTTTGATCTTCAGGGGAGAGCAACACCTTGGAGGAAAACATTGAGAGCGCTATTTACGATTGAGGAGGGAACCCCGACAACAACAACAACAACAACAACAGCAACCACAGAATAATTGTCACCAACAACAACAACAAGAACAACAACAACAACAACAATAGAATAATTGTAAGTGTTGAATTTTTTGTAACTTTCTGGTGTTGGTAATCTTGTAAAGAGAGAGAGAACGAAAAATGAATTCAGATCAAATTGCTTGTCTTAGCGATGAATTATCGTAAAACTGAGGGAAGTAGAAAGTATTTTGAGTAAAAAGTCAAGACCATTGTCGCAAAGGGATGTGGAAACTTGGTTACAACATACCAAAAACACATTCTTCTGTGCAACAAGGCTATTCGGAAAGCGGATTTATCGGTGGGAACGTACGGAAATTGCAAACCAATATTGGACATCTGAAAAGATTCAAAATTATATTAGAAAATTTTGATAAATTGGGAATGGGTATTTCAGCACGTAACAGGAACAGAAATCATCGCGTTAAATGGGAAGAGGTAGCTTCCGCTTTCAAAAGTCGCGTTAGAACGGGCGTCATAATCAATAAAAGTCATAAAGATGTTTTAGAGTTTTTGGGGGATGCTAGCAAAGTTTTCAGGTTCGCATAAAATGTTTTGAAAAAAATCTTGTGTTAAATTAATTTTTTGAGTTTGTGTGGAGAATTTGTTAAATTATCAGGACATACAGAAATTTCAGACAAAAAGTATTTACAACAACAAATTATAGTCGTTGAATATGGGACAGGCCTTGTGTTGCGTTTGACTTGTATGAATGTCGCCTTTAAATGCGCTTTCTCTTCCCAACCATCGTTTTCGGGTGGCGCCATCGTTATCTGAAGTTAATAAAATAAGTGAGTTAGTGGAGTAGTTCATGCACATTGGCTACCCTCAGAAAAAAAATTAAGTCACACTAAAGCTTGCATCAATGTAAGAATCGCGTGTCAGGACTGCTTTTTCTGTGAGTATTGTTTCCGCTTATTTCCTGCCGCCAGAAATTCTGATAGGCCTTCTTCATACCACATTACAGCACAGTTTTTGAATTAACTGGTTTAAGTGCCCAGGCATCAAATTATAAAGAAAATTTCAGTTTTGAGAAGCATAATCAGTCAATCTCTGTAAATGTCTTCGGTTTGGAAATGGATCAACGTTCCAAGTTCACCGTCGTTCCAGTACGTTTGTGTAAAGAAAAGCGAGAGCAACATGCCATTTGTCGTACTTGTTCAAGACAAGTTGTATTTCCCAAAAAAAAGTGATATGGTGTAGAGGGTGTTGATGATGATGATGAGAGTGATAATGATGCTTATGAAATCCAATATCATTATTGTTTTTATAAAAAATCTGTCCACGCCTTATATCGAGTCAAGTTTCCAAGCATTTAGGAAAAAAATATATATTGCGATAGATGTCTAAATTATTTTTATTCAGAGGGAAAGTTAAAGGAGCATTCTGAATACTGTGAAAAGTTGTGAATGAATGTAAAATTGAATTTCCAGAGTTTCTCACGTTCAATTTAAAAACCACATGTATAAAGAAAAAGTTCCGTTCATCGTTTACGCTGATTTTGAATCTCTTTTGGAACCGGTTACTGGTGGCAAAAACCATCAACTAATAGTTTACCATATCAAAAACATACCGCTTACAGTGCTGGGTACTATTTTCAATGTGTTATAATAATAATGATTATTCATTCTACAAAAGTTATAGAGGGGTTGATTGTATGTCTTGGTTCGCTGAAGATATGGCTAATGTGGCAAAATTTGTGCAGTCTAAACTGATTAACGTAGAGCCTATGAACACCGTGGTAGACTTGAAGGATGCTACGGGGGTGTGCCATATTTGTGAAAAACCTTTTTAGCCCTCAGGATAGGGTAGTTCGCGACCATGACCACCTGTCTGGAAATTTAGAGGCTTTTCACACAATAAGTGCACCTTTTATATCGGACACTTTGTTGTACCCATTGTTTTTACAATTTGAGTGGGTACGACTCACATTTTATTATTCGCGACTTGGCTAAACGAAATCACATAACTTTGCTGCGGTTATATAAGGAAAAATATATTAGTTTCACCGTCCACGATAACGAATAAATCAAAATTAATATTTAGCTACATAGATCCTAAGGTTTATCGGGGTGTTCTTAGACACTTTGGTGTCCACGTTAAAAGATACCGACTTGAGATTTCTAAATAATCAGACATTACCAACAGAGCTACCAGTCTGAGAGCTCGATTATGTCTTTAGTAGTGTGTATCTTGTCTATTTGATTATTGACTCTGAAATTGAGAGATTAAGAAAAAATTACCTGCGAAAAAAGATGTTTGATTCGATGAACGAGACATACAGAGATTTGATGAGAAATAGATGAAAACGGACTATCAATTGGAGTTCGCCTGGCTTTGGTATATGAAAACACTACGGTGAGTACAGCGATCTTGCTGAACTTAGACAAACTATTTGTATACTGCATATCCCTGCACATTTAGACATTATGCGCACTTAGAGTAGACGCAGCAAGTGCTATTATACAATCCCTGGATTCACATGGGATTGCATGTTGAAATACACGCAATGTAGACTCGAAACGATTCAAGATGTTGGACATGTTGCTATTTATGGAACGCGGAATACGAGGAGGTATCTCGATGTGCTGCAAACAGTACGGCGAAGCAAACAATAAGTATGTAGAGGGTTATGATTCCTCTAAACCTCAAAAATACCTTTTTATTGTGATGTAATAACATGTACGGATGGGGGATGATGCAACCCCTACCTTATGGTGGGTTCAATTGGGTTGACCCGAACATCGACATAACTCCATCCCCGATGATTCGCCAAAGGGATACATTTTAGAAGTAGACTTGGAGTACCTGAGAGCTTACACGATCTTCACAGGGACCTACCGTTCTGTGCCGAACAAAACAAAACAACACCCCCAATTTAAAAATAAAAAGTATTGACCACCCTCGATGATAAAGAAAAATACATAATTCATTACAGGAATCTAAAGCAAGCTTTGGCGCATGGTTATGTCTTGAAAAAAAATTCACCGAGTATTGCAGTTTGATCAGTCCGCCTGGCTGAAACCCTACATCGACTTCAACACTCAACTGCGAAGTCAGGCGAAACATGAATTTGAGAAAAAACCTCTACAAATTGATGGTAAACGCAGTGTTTGGAAAACAATGCAAAACGTGAGAAAACATCGAATTGTGAAAGTTGGTTAGAAATGGAACGTAGGATGGGAGCAAAAAACTAATTGCCAGCCCTAATTTCAAAGTAGAAACTATTTTCGATGAAGGTCTGATGGCTGTTGAATTAAAAAAGCACAGTATTCTATTTCGATAAAACCTCTATACATTGGGATGTGCATTCTTGATATTTCCAAACTTTGCATTTATGAGTTTCACTATGATTACATGCTCAAAAAGTTTCCGGTGGAGCGGTGCAAACTTTTGTATTCGGACACTGATAGCCTGGTCTATGAGATACAGTGTGAGGACCTCTATGAAGAGGTAATAAAGGCGGATATTCAACGTTTTGACACGAGCGATTATCCTTCAGATAATCGCTGGAATATTCCCTTAGTTAATAGTAAAATACCGGGTCTAATGAAGGATGAGGTGAAAGGTAAAATTATGTATTTTTTTATTGGATTGCGTTCGAAGCAATACACATTTAAGATTCAAGGAGGTAGCAACATTAAGAAAGCAAAGGGGTAAAGAAGAGTGTGGTGAAGCGCAAAATAAAGTATGAAGATACTACTTGAATGTCTGCAGCAATTTACAGACCATTCAAATAAATCCTTCGTACTACATCAAACTCAATGCACTATACAATCGAAACGTCACGATGTATATAGCATTGAGCAAACGAAAATTGCGCTTAATCCTTTGACGACAAACGCTTTCTTATTCCCACAGTTATGATACTTTGCCCTGGGGCCATTACAGATCAGGCAATTCTAATTTGAATTCTTTTTCTTTCTCTTTTGCAGATACCACAACAGAAACCGCAAAAAAAATGTCTTTCACATCATCATCAATCATCATCAGCAACACTACTACAAGTCATCTACAACATTCCACCTGGATCATCAACCACACTGAAACAACTTGCAATTGAAGCGATCTGTCGCAGTGTTTCAAATCTTGCGGATTTCATCACCGCGACACCGCTCCTTGGTCCGTATTTGATGATATGGTGGAACAATTCTATCATCAAATACCGACAGTTTGATGAAATATATTCAAACATGCAGGTAGATCACAAGACTCTCGTAGATGGCTTTGATGATGAAGCAGACCAAAAATTCGTCACTGACAACGAGAAGAGAATCAGTCTGCTATTTATATGGGTTAGAATCTCAACTCAGCCAGATATAAAAAGTATTCTGCAGCTTTTAAAATCAATAGAATTGTCGCAGAGTCTCGAGACCGTGTGAAATCTGATAATTTACCCTTGTGCAACGAATGTTGCGAGAAACTTAAAATTTGTTTCGAAACAAGGAAACAATTTATCGTATCGAGACTACGTGAGAACATACAGATATCGGTCATATCAATGTTCATTCTATACGGATATCGAGGAAACTGGTGTGGTTCATGTTGGATGCCTTTGTTCACGATACATAAGCATGAACAGAAGTTCCAAGATATTGGATCAAGAGCTGTTAGATATGCCTGATATTGTGTCAGAAACTTTCAACCCCTCCGACTGAAACTAAATAGTAGTTGATGCTGATGATGATGTGAAAAGCAGTAACATTACAAATTAGATTAGCTCTTGCATATTTTTTTTCTTTTACAGACACACAACAACAACAGCAACAACAAAAACAACGGCAACAACGACAACAACACGAATTCAGATCTCAATTTAAAAAGAAAAGTCAGCATTCTCCAGTAGCAAATTTTTTATTCTACACAATGGCGACCCCAAACACTCTTAAAGAGCATTGCATCAAGACGATCTGTCACAGTATTTCAAACTTAGCCAATTTCGTTGTCTGGGCACCTCTCCCCTGGTCAGTAATCGATGATGTGATGCACAGTTTCCGAAACACAAATATGGACAAACTTGTTCAGCTTTCTTCAAATACCCATCTAGACACGATGCCATTTTAGATGGGTTTGAATATGAAACAAATTTGTCACTACATCAGAGGCTTATTTTCTTGAATTTCGCCTACGATCTGAAAAATTCTGTTCATATGATAGATATCAGGCATCATTCCAATATTTTACAATTTTGCTATTGAATTTGGTGACTTTCGGTTATGCAAATCATGTGGGGAGACACTGAAAAGTGTTTTCCAACAGAGAGTAAGATTTATAAGTTAGGCCGCACTTTGATACATTTAAATACTGTAGTAGAGATCTATACATTGTGTATCAATACAAAAACATGGTGTAGTTCTTGTTGGATGCCGCTGTTTAAGATATGTAATGCAGATGAGTACCTTTTGCATGATATGGAAAGGTACTTTTCTGCAGCAAAAAAAACAAAACATTATTGATTTGTTGTTGTTGTTGTGTATGTATTGTTGTATTGTATAACTATTAATTAGTTTTTCTTCTGTAAAATATATAATTAATTTTATTTGGTGTTGTTGTTGTTTACTCTAGTGTATAATTATATAGTTTTACTATTAGGTATTGTATTTTTATTAAAAAATATATATAGAGTAGTAGTTCGTGTAAGATTCGGTGCTGGTTGTGGTGGTGGTGGTATATTGTATACGGTATTTAATGATAAGTTAAATAAAAAAAATATCTGAAAACAGTTTTTTATTTTAAGAAATAAAGACCTTTAAATACCCAACTGTCTCACATCTGCAGATACAACATTTATCAATATCTATAAAACAACTTGAGCAGCAGGCTAAATGTACATGGAAGAAGTACAACAGATATTTCAGTAGTTAAACAAATTTTGCAAGATAAGTTAGTGGCTTTTGAATCTTCTATTGTTTTTTGAATCATTAAGCAGTTGTTGGATATCATCAAGTGCCGTTCAGCAACATCATCGTTTGGCAGCAAGTTTGAAATCCACATGCCACAACAATAACATATGATTCTATCTCCTGAACCACTATAAAAGAATCCAAGTTTTGCTAAATCATTAGGTCTCTGCTTTAGAGCTATAGGCCAATTGCCAAACGTAGAAAATCTGCTGGCAACACTTATTTTATCTTTATGAACAACAGGTTTTTTTCTATTTATTAAGTATACGCTATCTGTATCGAAGAAGGAACAATTTGGATTCCAATCTAAATGGTCAGCTACAGGATCGTCTGTCATTTGCCAGTTGAATCCTTCAGTCCACAAAATGCACATCTTACTACATTCATTTTGACCGAAATAAATAAAGCCAGCCCTGCTAGTCTGGAAGCTGGGAATTCTGATGGCCAGTTTTCAAAGGTACGTAATCTGTGTTCGTATACTTGATACCAATCTCTACACTCCATGATTGTGATATATCAACTGAGGGAAAATTAAAAACGGGATGATTTTATACATTTTATTGAGGTTTTCTCGCTACAATGTCGGCTACAATTTCTCTGTAATAATAAAGATACTCTCTTAAAGCAATACTCAGTTGAGATGTATATAAAAAACAAAAGATGATAGTAGTCGTTCAACTGGTTGCGAACAAATTAAATGTTTCCATGAACAAACTTCATTTAAAACTTTGAAATATATTTACAAAAGTTCATTTCTAATATGCTTCTACTCGACTAGAAATTATATGTTCAATTCTAAAAAGTTCCACTACATCACTATGAGAGAAATATAACGCAATAATATTTTGCATCAACAAGATTAGTTTCTCATCATCCTCAGATCTTGTTTGGGTTATATGTAGAAATTCTCCACAGGATATTGGGCTGCAACCTCGTGACTGCTAATATTTGGTTTTCTAAATAATTCTGATTCCAACTTCAGAACGCACAAAACATCCGCCCATTTGAAGCTGTTCAAGACAATTTTCACATTATTTTTTTGCAGAATAACTACTTGTGCAAACGTTCGAGCTGGACTTAATGCACATTGGATTTCCAACTCAGAATTGATGAGAGGAAAATTGGTTGTGTAACAGGTAAAACGCTTCTGTTTAACTGCTTCTTCGTACATGTTTAAGATTCTATCTAGGTCGGCGTTGTAGTCAATTTCTTCAAAAACTAGTATCACTCATACTGCTGCCTCACCAATTGAACTGCTCTTACTGAAGGTAATGGGAAACTCAAAAGGTTTTATAACGTCTCCGTCGTCATTTCCCTCCTACTCCTGTTTTACAAGTTATAGTCTGTTGCTGGAATCAATCCAGCTGTCGCTGACTTATATCAAAACCCAACCATCGAACTTTACTTTATTGCCTTTTTCTGCAACACTTTTTCCACGAGATAAACGTCAGGGTTTGCGGTTTTTGCAATTCTTCCTCATAAAATCCTCCTTGAATTGGTCTGCCACTCATATCTTCCAACAGGTAGGTAATGGGATTCGTTAGTGATATTGACGTACCTTGAATAGCTCTGTAGTCCAATTCCTGGTATGTCCTTTTCAAAGAGTGTTTCACTTTACTTATTCGCACCACATCACCCACCTTGAGTTTCCTAGGTCCGGTGATTTTTAATTTATTGAATACTTTAATGGCTTAGCATTAGCAGCAGTTACGTCGTCGGGGCGCATTTTCGTCGTCTGATGTTTTTGATTGTTATAAGACTGAACGATATCAGGTAAAATGTCAATCCACTTGTAACTGCCATTTAAACTGAAATACTGAATAATTTCTCCTTTAGCGTCCTTATAACGCGCTCACATATGGCTGCTTTCATCCCCACTAAATGTACTATGGTGGTTAATCGAATATTTGCATTAGTTCGTAAAGTGACTATTGTAGTATTTCCTTCCGTGGTCTGTTTGCAAGTTTTCGGACGGCGCCCACCATTAGCAGTGAGAATACTCTCGAAAGCCTTGTCACCTCCTCTCCTGATTTTGATTTAGCGGCCTCGTCCACACGTACTGGAAAAACAATCAACTTACCACTAAGATATACTTAAAATTTCTATTAGTTCCCGCATAAAGATCAATTGTCCTAAATCAGACTGCCATAAATCATCGAAACCCTTAATGACGGTGTGACGTCGTGGAAATTTTTTTCTCACAGGTCGATGCAGCTCTTTACAACTTGAACTTTTTCCTTGGAATAATTCATGATGACTACTATAATTTAACATGGCTGATGCCTTTTTATTTAGTCTTTAGAGCAGATTGCTGTTGCTGTGCTGCTGTTGCTGTTGAATGGCTACAATTTTTGGATTAATCATCTTTAGTTGATTGTTGATTTGCGAAGAGACTTCGTTTTTGTGAGATAGCAATTCGCTCTTGATGCCATCTGATAATTTTTTCATCTCTAAGTTCATCATTATTAACTTTATCACTCATTTCATCGTGTAATTTTTGCATATCCACATATAGTTCGGGTACAACTTTTAGCATTTTCTCTTTGATGGCCTTCACTTCATCAATATCGTTTTTCAATTGCGAAATTTCATCACTATAGTCTGTTTTAGATTCTCTTCAATTTGCTGTGGCAAATTTCGTAAGCTGGTTAGCTGGACGTTGGTATTCGACTGAAATCCAGAAAGGTCTGGTGATTACCCTTAAGCTGCTATCAGTAGATTTTGATTTTTCTCAAGTTTTCGCATACTGCTGTAAACCTTATCGCTGAAATCATTGA
>CM067216.1:40537091-40733870 GCA_034190945.1 Octodonta nipae | reverse complement strand
TTTTTAATTATAATAATTTTGTTCGAGTTTAGCACTTTTGGGAAATATACACCACAATAAATGAACTTACTGTATATTTGGAAACATTTCGGGGACTAGGTCTGACACCGTTGTCACTGGCAAAGAAACTATATAAATGGCACACTTCTAGGATTTGCGGAATTTTTTTGCAATACTAACTTCCTTAGAGGATACGGAGAACAAAGTAGTCAGGCGATTTCGTAAAATTGACCGGATTACTGGCTGTCCGCACGGAAATTCTTCCTCACAATTATTCTGAGAGAAAGAGATTTCTACAAAACGATCAACTAGTATGAGTTTAGAGACGTTTCAACTCCGACACTAGAGTCGTCAATCGCGTTGTATTGTATTTCGAGTTTTCTTTCTAAAAAAATATTTCATTAACAAGGAAGTTTTTTTAATTTTGAGTAGTATTTTTTGGTTTTGTTTTTGATATAACATATTTTAGTGCATTTCTTGTTTTAAATTATGTTTTCATATTATATCTGTTGGTTTACATATATTACTGAATTTGGATAATTAGAGTAAAAGTTGAGATACCTGTTAGTGTGAGGCAGTTTTCTGTAAAATTCTGTTTTCAATGTCTAGTGTGTTTTTGTTATTAAAATGCCTAAGAAAACTAATTTGTTATTTTGTTCAAGTTCTATTGTAAACTGAATAGTTTGTTCTTTGTTATTTATGTGGTTAAGTAATTCATGTAAGTCTTCAAGATTATGTTAACGAATTTGTCATAACACCACCAAACCAAAGGTTTGATCTACCTTGGTTCTTCCATAAAAATGTTGCTTAAAGTAGGAGACAGACAGGAACCCATTGCCATGGCATCTGTTAGTATAGTCGCTATTATAGCGACGCTATATATCAGATCTGTTTGTTCTCGATTTAAACTGTTGTGAGTTTGTAGTTGCTGAATTTTGTGTACCTGGGTAAGGTCATGATGCATTTTTTGAGAAAGCAAGTTTTTATTTGCTCTTCTTAAGTTCGTGCTTTTCGAACTTTAAATGTATTGGATTCTCTTAAAGCTTTAGAGATAGATAATTTTTAAGCAGAACAGCAGCGCTAGATTAAGGAGGATAATACTGAACATCTCAAAGGGCTTTTGTATAATAGAATAGTGAACTAGCTGTGGTTTACCACAAGAATAGATTCTTGAGAAGTTGGTTTTTGATTAAAATAAATGAATGTGTTCGAGTAAACAACAAGTTGTTGTTCTCATAGGATTTGTTAAAGTGCTAATTGTTTGGTAAATATTTTCCATGTGAAAAAAAAGAAGAGAATTTAGAGTCCAATATAATTCCTAGGTTCAAAATAAACTTTCACCTGCTTTTACCCAGCAAAGTTCCAAATTGTTTGATTTTAGGAACTTATCTCTGGGTTGCAAAGGCTGATGAAACTACTCAATAGCTTCATTGCTGCGATCTATAACAAGCTGTCATATGACTTCGCTTACAATTCATGCAAACAATTTTTTTAACTTCTGTTGAGGTGGATTAACATTTATCCCAAATAAATAATAATAATAATAATAAGAGGTGATCTCTTCAGTAAAATGTCTAACAATAACATTCGTGAAATGATGGACTTTTAAAATATAAAAATGGGAAACTTTTGGATGATAGTGGATTGTTGTTTACGAGAGATCAGCAAGTAATGCAATTTTTTTCAAATTTACTTCTTTTAAAGTTCTGTTCAAATTTGAAAAATCTATGTTTCAAAAATGGCAACCAACATTTTAAAAATTATATCTGCGTTAAATACGCTAAAATATGAGTAATAACATAATTTTGACCACAAATAAAGAGAAGTGACTTCATATTTTATGTGCATTGCAATTATTAAAAGAAAAGGTTGATTTGAATTGTAGAAAATCAATGTTAACGGTTTGTCCTTGAACACAGAAGTGTTAAATCGAGATCTAGAAATAGGTAAGAAATGAAACAAAACATTCTAAATATTCTAGAGCATAACCCTGAGTGGCCAAATGTTACAAAAACGTATGATAAAAACAAGTAAGTCAAGGGAATTGGTTGAGAAAATTAGGAATATTCATAGGAGAAATAAGACAACTTGTTGAGAAAAATGTGCTTGATCTTTGAATAATATATAAGTTACAATTAATATGAAATCATTTATGTTCTACCCCAGTGATTCAGATTTGTTCTTAATTAAATTATGACTAATTTAGAACAAAGAAATGGATAATAAAACAAGCATTATACCAGATAGTAATGGAAGTTTATTGAACTAGGCATTTTGAAGTAAATAATTTAGTTAAAATGATTCATTGTAAAATCCAAGGCAATACCTTAAAGAGAAAGAATTTTATAAAAAATATGACTTTCAAATATAAAAAATATGTCGAAATAACTCGAGTTTTAAAGACTTTTTCAAAAGTTCTTGATGTGTTCTAAGCTTAAGTGACTTAATGCTGATTTAAAAATAGCATAAACATTAATGCAATATTAATTTTTTTGTTTCCAGTCTTAATTTATATACTTTTATAAATAATTTGTCCCCTAGGAAAAATGGATAATACAAATATTAAAAAAATTACGGACTTCAATGCATAGTAACAATAATGACAATAAAATAAAAAAACAATTGAATTCGACATTTAAAACGAATATATTATATGCATAAGAAATGCATATATTTTGATATACGAATATAAACAGCTTTATAAATGTCTGTTATTAAGTAATAAAGCTATTTATACGCCATGTTACATCAATATTTTTCAGGCTTAAGACATCTGGAAAGCGGTTCATTAACAAATATTTTGATGAAATTCCAATCTATTTTCAATAAATTTCATCCTAGATTTCGAACTTAATGATGAGTTCTACGAACAAGATTTTGGCATGACAATGTGTTCCTGTCTTTCTCCTGTTTTAAACAATATTTTATGAAAAATTTGAAGAACAAACAATTTTCTTAAAACAGATTAAACCTTTGGTTTGGTGGCGCTATGTTGGTGACATATTCGTTATTGGGAACACAATCTTGAAGACTTACATGAATTACTTAACGACATAAACAACAAAGAACAAAACTATCTAGTTTACAATTGACCTTGAACAGAAAAACAAATGATCTTTCTTAGACATTTTAATAACTAAAACAGGATTGACATTTAAAACAGAAGTTTACAGAAAACCGACTCACACTAACAGATTTCTCACCCTTAACTCTAATCATCCAAATTCAGTAAAAAGAGATGCCATCAAATCTCTATATGACAGAACAAAAACCAAACATCAATAAATTCAATGAAGAAAAAACGTTTATACTTTCCGCCAATAATTTATCCAGAGGAATTTATTAATAAAGAGTTAAACAAAATCGAATACCAAACGATCGCTAACAAGTAACACCAAACGTCACCAAGCAACACTGACTTCCAAGATAATCACATCACTACAATAACTATTTCATACATACAGGGTCTCTCAGAAAGACTGAAAAGATTGGAACACAGATATAATATTAAAACATCACTTAAAACAAGAAGTAAACAAAAATCAGCTACATCAAAAACAAAACAAAAAAACCTCGCGCCAAATACGATAACCAAGACTCCACATTATTTTTTAACCGACTTCAAAAAGAAGGAGGTTCTCAATTCGTCTGTATCTATGTTGCTTTTTTTTATGTTTGTTCACCGATTACTAGGAAACGGCTTCAGGGATTTCAACCATTTTACTGGATCCTGTTTGGGGGGATAGCGAAGTGGTCCCATATTTTTTTCATTACAATAGCTTTTACCGTTTCTTAGAAAATGGGGAAAAACTATTTTTACCTATTCTCATATACTCTATGCCATGGTGGAGGAGCCGGTATTATTATATAAAATTTGAAAAATGTTATTCCGAACGTGGGGCAAATTGAAAAGGGATTAGATTAGTTCCGTGATATCTCAAAGTGGTCAGAACTTTTTTTCAAATAACATAGCTTCTATCGTTTCTTATAGAATGGGGAAAAACTTTTTACCTATTTTCTTATATTCTATGTCTTGGTGGAGTCGCGGGTATTATAAGATTAGATGGAGTTACTGGTATTAACTATTTGGAACTTGGGGTAAATTGTAAATAAGATGAATTAATCAAAATCAAAATAAGTGTCAGTTAATATGAATATACCGTGTGTATTCATAAATTAAACGATTTCTTTTTATTCATAATTTTCAGAGAAAAAAGTTATTCTTCACAAACAGATTTTTTACATGGTCTAAAACATAAACAGTAATCATTCCAGGTCAATTTTTATTAACTGTAGACAAAGTTTGCCTTCAAAGAGGGCTTTAAATTACAAATTAAAGTATCTTCATTTCTGTTAAGATATAAAATTGTTATCAAATAGAAATAATCTAATACTATATAACGAACAAGGTTTGTTTTATATATATATATATATATATATATATATATATATATATATATATATATTAGATTTGGTTTCACTAAATTCACTTTTTAAAAAAAATATATTATTACAAAAAATCATATGTTTAAGTTACAAAGACGATATTATAGGTATGAAGTTAAATGAAGATAATGAACACTGAGAATTGTTTTCGGTTACATTTATAACGTAAAAATGCTGACGCTATGTCATCAGTTTTCATGTGAACAAAGCGTCTACGTGATTTCTAAGAATTCTAGGAAGTTGTAATATGATACTTGTGTGAAGTCAATTACGGTTCAAGCACCTATGGTAACTTTAACGTGTAAATTGTAAGTTAGTGCACTTCTCATATAACAACTCCCCTTATACATGCTTTACATCAACTTTTTAATAAAAATTAAACATCTGTAAATAACAAAATATCGCTAGGAATATCAAATGGTAGTATTAACATTACCAAGGTAATTCGAAAATGAAATTAAAATTGTTGGTATAAAATATGTTAGTGTCAATAATAAGTCAATCAAACTTATATAATATAACAACGATAAATGGTTAGTAAATAAAATAAAAAGGGTAATACATAAAATATGGGTAAACATACAAAAAAATACATTGTTATAAAAGAAATGTTTATACAGTTGTCTCTGTGATCGGGTTTGGTTTTAATACTGGCCTTAGTTTAGGCAGCATTCTTAGAGATGATGAAGGCGTCGTCGGTTGGTCGGTATTTTCTTGAGCTTTTGGGCGCTCTTCAATTTTCTTTTTGATGATGTTGAAAATCATGATCGCTGAAATGATCATGACGACAGCTATTGTCGTATACGTAAACCAAGAGATGTTCTTGGTTAGGAAAGGCTGATTTATAAGACCATCTAGGTCTCTGGAGTACTGTTCTAACTTATGGTTCGCAACGTCCAGTTCCTCCACGTTGATGCTGCTTATGTCGAAGGGTTTCAGCTCGGGAATTTGTACCTTTTCTGGAACTGTATGGCAACAGTTGTAAGGTACTGTAACTGTGTGATAGACTTCGGAAAGGGCTGTTTCTTTTCCAGACTCAGCCTGGACCTTAGTAACACCTACAAAGGCACTACACTCCGATTGAAGTTTTAGAATGGAGTTGCGCACTAGAGTTAAAGTAGTTGAGTTCTTTTGATTGCAACTCACCACAACACGTAAAGGTTCGGAGGTCACGACAAGCCACATATTCTGTTCAAGTTTTTGGACACTGTAACCCTGACTAAAAATTACTGCACTCCTGCAATTGTCCGGTACATTTTGAATACTTTTCAGAAGTTGCACTTCGCACGGTGCGTTAGAGTCTATAGGATAGGCGTATAGGTCGGGACACAATTTTCTTCCGATAGCATGCGGTTTACACGCGCTCAAGTCCTTGATTGAAATAAACATAAAAGAGTCTTCGTTTTTCGCGAGGTACTTTTGAGTAAAAGACAAAAGGTGATGTAATCCAGTTCTGTCATCGTAAATTGGGATAGGGTATAACCGGAAAAGGGTGTATGGTTGTTGTTCTACTAATGGAATTCTTAAGACAAAAATAAGATCAGAGTTTGTTTGGAAAGCTTCTAACTCGATAATTTCCAAGTATTGTCCAATGCTTGAGTATTTTATTGGTAGTGGAAGATTGTTTTTTATTAGGTTTTGCGATATTTCTTGCAATGCCGTAATGAGATGTTCCGGCGTTAAAATAGATGTATGTATGATTTTAAGACGCGCGAAAGTAATTGAATTTAGCACATCATTTAGGCTATCTTCCAAGTAAAGGTAATTCTCCATTAGTTTCTCGCATAATTCGAGCAACATAAGTTTCGTTTCGATATAGCCGACTTTATCGTTAATTTTTCCGATTGTAGTTTCTAGTTTTTTCATATTGCTGTTAAAGAGTTTTTCGTCAATTTGCAGTTTTTGGACGGTCTCGTTGAAGTTTTTAATGACAGAGGTAGTTACACTGATTTGGTTTTTGAGTAAATTTTCTATTTGTAATTGACCTTGATTGAGCCTAGTGATACTATCAGTAAAATATTTACCGTCATCCGCGTCTAAGTTTCCGGTAATTGCTTTGAAAAGAGTACCTGCGCCATCAAGTATGCCGCGTTTTGGTCTTTTGGTGTCCATATTTATTTCGATAAATTTGTCTTTAATTGTGGTGGATATTTGGTTTAGAAGATTTATATGAGTTTGTACATCTGAGCGGAAGTAATTCATTGCGAAAGATTTATAGTTAACAGTTTCGATAAGTGTTTGTAAAAGTCTATTATTTGTCGTGAAAACGTGTTCGAGGGCCGAAATATTTTTGTGGACCAAAAGTGTCCATTTATTGTTAGAAACGGTTATTTGAGCTTCGTTGTGGTAGTATATCCCTAATGTGTTATTTATAGGTTCGACTTGATATTGGGTTACTGCTGATCCGAACAGCAGGCATAACCTGAAACAGAAATTAACTTTCTGAGAACGGTTTCATCCTGTCGAAATTTACTTTAGTTTTTTGTTTGGTTTTTGGATTTAGTAATGTCGCGGAATTTTTGTGAATCTCCAGGATTTCGAAAGGACCATTGAATTTATTTTGGAGTTTGTCCTTGATATGGGATTCCTTGATATAGACTTTATCGCCTATTTGATAATTCGGGAGATTTTCGGAAACATGTTTATCGAATCGGGCTTTCGCTTTGTGCTTTTGAACTTCTGTTCTTTCACGAGCGATTTTATAATAGTGTGTGATACGATTGTTGAGATCTCGGATGTATTTAGTTATCAATGATTGTTGGTTGTACAGAGTTTCGGGAGTCCTACTCGAAGTATGTCCGTAAACAAGTTCGTAAGGAGTGAATCCGTGAGTTTTGTTTGCGGAGTTGTTGTATGCGATGATTGCATAAGGGAGGATGTTGAAGGGGTGTTCGTCGGGATTTTCTAATTTGTGGATTCTAATCATGTCTAGTAAGGTCGAGTGGAATCGTTCTAATGAACCATTCGACTGGGGATGTCCCACACTAGAATAGGACAGTTTGATATCAAATAGCTTACACAAATCTCTCATCAGAGCGTTGTCGAATTCCCTGCCATAATCACAGTGTATCCGTAATGGGGTACCGAAGTGTTGGAAATATAGTAGTAAAGTACTAACAACGGTTTTTGCGGATTTGTCAGTTATGGGGTAGGCCTGAGAGAATTTTGTTAGTTCGTCCCTGATAGTCAATGCGTAGTTTTTTGTCGGGACTTCTAGGATATCGATGTTGACACGTTCAAAGGGTGTCCGTGGGGTTTCAGTAATGACAAGTGGGCTGTCGAGATTTTTCCGGTAAACTTTTGCTCTCTGGCAAGTTTGACAGTTTTTGATAAAATTGTCAACGTCCTTAGTCAGTCCTTGCCAATTGTATTTTTCTTTTATTCTGCGCATAGTTTTATTGATACCTCGGTGTATATTATTTTTGCCGTTATGGAATTGGTCGAGAATGATAGGTATTTGGTCTTTCTCAACCGTTTGAACGATATTTTGGCAAACTTTCCATTTGATATCGATTTCGGAAAAGATAAACGAAAGCATTTCCAAAATGGGCAGTTCAATGTTATTCTCAACACAGAATACTTGGTTTTCAGTGAACACATCTCTACTATTATACAAAGATGCGAAAAGAATTTCGTTGACTACTTCTGGGTCAGAAGGGAGAGGGACGATGTAATAACGTCTTTTTCTGACACTTTTGCTAGCAAAGACATTTACTCTAGGGGTACGGAAATCAGCATTTTCCTCGAAAATGTCTTCGATGATGTCATGGTGAAAATCTTTCATGAGAGAGCCTTGGGGAAATACTAAGATGTTTTTGTTTTCTCGGTCTAAGAGCTGGCAATTAGAAATTGATATCGCTCGACAAAAGTTCTAAATTCTTCAGAGATTTGTTGGAGATTAATGGGACTTCTTGTCTGGGGTTCTTGTGAGTCATCGTCAGTTTCGTTTGTTGGGAGTACTGTAAATGGTGTTAGGTGATTGTTTGCTTGAAATGATATGTATTCATTAAAGTTGTTAACTTTAATGCGAGAGAGAGCGTCGGCATTTTTATTTACTTTGCCGGGTTTGTAAATTATTTGATAGTCGTACTCCTCGAGCTTAAGGCGCCATCTTGCAAGTCTACTTCCAGGATCCTTTATAGAAAACAGCCAAGTTAACGGGCGGTGATCGGTCAGAAGTAAAAACTTACGGCCAAAAATTATCGGACGAAAGTGTTTAACCGCCCACACTATTGCAAGGAGTTCTCGTTCTATGGTTGAATACTTAGTTTCAGCATTGCAGAGAGTTCTGGAGGCATAGGCTATGGGTAAATCTTTACCTACGGGGCCTTGAGAGAGCACTGCACCGATAGCAAATGAACTGGCGTCGGTTGTAAGAATAAATGGCTCTTCAAAATTAGGGTATATGAGTATGGGGGTAGAAGTAAGGGCTCTTTTTAATTCGTCAAAAGATTTGACGCATTCTGAATCGAATTGGAAAGGTACGTCTTTTTGAAGTAATTTTGTCAAAGGTTTCGAAATCTTGGCGAAATTGGGGATGAATCGCCTGTAATAACCAGCTAACCCTAAGAAGGACTTGATATCTTTTGGGTTTTTTGGTTGCGGAAAATTTAAGATACAATCTACCTTTGAGGGGTTAGGCTTCACGCCTTCGGGAGTTATAAGGTGGCCAAGATACGCGACCTCTTTGCGAAGAAACTCGCATTTGTCGGGTTGGATCTTTAGATTAGCTTTTCGCAATCGTTTGAAAACTTCAGAAAGTCGGGCTATGTGCTCATGTATAGTCGGAGAATAAACGATTATGTCGTCCATATAGACTAAACATCTCTCGTTTTGAACACCTAAAAGAATATTATCCATTACCCTTTGGAAGGTGGATGGAGCGTTTTTAAGACCGAAGGGCATTCTAACGAATTCAAAATGACCATTATCAACTGTGAATGCTGTTTTTTGGATGTCTTTAGTATCGATTTCGATTTGGTGAAACCCGGAAGCTAAGTCGAGAGTGGTGAAGTATTGGCATTTGCCAAGTTGGTCAAGTAAATCCGAAATGTTCGGTAGGGGGTATTTGTCGTCAACAGTAAGTTCGTTTAGTTTACGATAATCGACGACGACACGCCATTTTTGGGTACCAGATGCGTCTAGTTTTTTGGGAACTACCCAAACTGGGGATGACCATGGCGAATTAGACGGACGTATAATGCCTTGGTCAAGCATCTTCGATATCTGACTTTTTACCTCTTGTTTGTGTATTTGTGGGTACCGATATGACTTTGTGAAAGAGGGTTTCGCGTTATTAGTGTCTATTGAATGTTTAATTTCGTTTGTGAAGGTCAGTTGGTCACCTTCTAAATAGAATATGTCGGAATATTCGAGGCAAAGTTGAGAAATAAGTTCGGCTTCCTCATCATTCAGATGTTCTAAACGAAGTTGTTCCATAATTGTAGTTCGTCTATCAGGTTGGGTTAAGTTTTGTGAGTAATTTTCGGAAAGAATGTTTACGGAAAAATTGGTTATCGGTTCGAGTTCCAAATTGTCGAAATTAACAGTTTTGGGGATAGCATTTGCATTTAAAACTGAAGTAAGAAATTCGCCTTTTTCATTAATTTTAACAAGAGCACGGGGAAGATAAACTTTTTCTATTTCGGCGGATGATAGAAAAGCCTCCGTATTAGTGAGGTTACATTTTAATTTAGATATTTGTTCTGTTCGGGGTTCTATGGAGATTGTATTAACAGGGATGCAGTTATTGAAAGTTGAAGGGTTCTGAGTACGCATGACAGTATCATCCGTAACTTTGTAGAGAGGTAAGGTTTTAAAATTAGTCACAAGTTGTTTGCTGTTAAAGTCTATAACGCAGTTATAATGTTCAAGGAAATCTGAACCCAGTAATCCGTCGAATTCAATGTCGATGTTGCAAATATATACCTTGTGTGGGTCGGCGACGTTGAAAGGTACAAGGGTGGATTCGTTTATTAAGATTTTCTGATCAGTGATTCCTTGGATGACTTCGTTTTCGGGAAATCGTTGTTTAAATCGTTGGCAAGTTTCGGGCTTAAATATTGACAGTCCTGCTCCGGTGTCAATAAGGAGTTTGTATGTATTGGAAGAGTCGGTGATGTAGTAAAGGTTTTTCGAATTGACCGAAAGAAGTGGCCTTACAGAAAATTCTGTTCGGGAAAGTTTAGGTTTGGATTGAAATCGTCCAAGTTCATCGTTTGCATTTGTGTTTGAAGGTCGGAGATCTCGTGATCGGGAGGTTTTGTTTCTACCGGGGTAGTTTGAAAATTTTGTCGGGAAGAAAACTGTTCGCTATCGTAATATTCATCGTATTGTTGGTTATAATTATCATTACAAACATTTTCGCTGGAATGATATTCGAATTTGTCGTGTTTTTGTGTATCAGGGTAATAATAGTCTGGTACGGTTTTGTATTCAGTTGGCGTTTGAAAGTTCTGTTGCTCATTGTAAGAAAAATCATAGTTATGTTCATGCGGATCGAATTGTTCGTTGTTTAAGTGATGAGTTTTCTGTTGTTGTTTGAAAAAACTCGGATTTGGCCTGAAATTACTAGAAGTTGGGGTTGGTCTACTTGTTGAGGGTTGTTGTTGTTGGTGAGAAAACTGAGGCCTATTATTAAAATTCGTAGGTTGATTAGCAGACTGATTCGCATAATATGGGCGATGGCCCGAGTAATTTGGGTGAGAATTTTGGTTAGTCTGGGATTGTCTCATTCTGATGAGGCATTCGCTGCTGAAATGTCCGATTCTTTTGCAAAACGAACATTGTTTTGGGGTTGGACCATTATTGGGTTTACGAGTCTGTTGGGGTGCATTTCGGTTGACTGAGAATTTTTGAGTTTCTAGATTAGACAACTGTAATTCTCTTTTAATACGGGAAATAGCGGTCAGGATATCTCTGGGATCACTGGCTCGCACAATTTGGCCAATTTTCGGCTCTAGACCCGTAAGTAGGCTAGTTAGAGCCATTGACTCAATTAAGTCAATCTGGGCCTGTTTCTCCTTTACAGTTAAATTTTGTTTATTGACAGCTGATAACATTTTTGCTTGATGTGTTTGAAGCCTAGCTGAAAATGTCAATGGAGATTCGTTGGGTAATTGCCTCATTCTTTGTAGGTCTTGAATAAGGGCGGAGAGATCCCTTGGATCTCCAAAATGGTTTTCTAATAGACTTTGAATATCTGCTAAATGGCTGGGGTCACGTGAATTAACTAGTTCAGCCGCTCGTCCACGGAGCTTATTCTTAATGTGGAGAATTAACAGAACTTGTTGATTATCAGATGCCATATTATATGCGGTATTGCAAGAACAGATAAATGTGTTTAAAAATATTGGGTTCCCATCGTATTCGGGAATAATGGCGAAAATTTCTGAGAGCTTGCAGGGCTCTACATTTTGTGCTACAGCTCTAGTTTCTGGCATTTTGTAATTTTACTCAAGATTGTGCAATATTAGGAAAATACAAAGCTTGGGAAAAGCGAAGTAAATAATTGCGATTGTAATTAAAATGAAGAAAAATATGAGAAATAAATTTTTGTTACTGGTTCTAAAATAAGTATAAGTTAAATAAAGGTATAAACATAAATAAATATTTAGAATATCTTAAACTATCAAAATAAAATATCAAAATTCGTTCTTGGGTAAATATTTAGGATGGTTCATTTAAAATAGGAAAAATGATAGAACTGGTTGTTCAACAATTATTAAATATTATAACTTTTTAAACGCTTACGTGATTATTCCTATCATAGGACTTGTTCTATCCGTCACTGAACACTGGTTAGCCGCTGCTTGTTCCCTTGTTGAGTTCGGTAGTTGGTGTCCAAGTAGGTTCTTTGTATCCGCGAAGGTTAGGAAACCACCGTAATTAGTTAGAATGTTTCTTGTTCTAATTACGTCTGGAATATCCTACTGACTGCGCCACTTTTAGATTTGGTTTCACTAAATTCACTTTTTTAAAAAAATATATTTATTACAAAAAATCATATGTTTAAGTTACAAAGACGATATTATAGGTATGAAGTTAAATGAAGATAATGAACACTGAGAATTGTTTTCGGTTACATTTATAACGTAAAAATGCTGACGCTATGTCATCAGTTTTCATGTGAACAAAGCGTCTACGTGATTTCTAAGAATTCTAGGAAGTTGTAATATGATACTTGTGTGAAGTCAATTACGGTTCAAGCACCTATGGTAGCTTTAACGTGTAAATTGTAAGTTAGTGCACTTCTCATATAACATATATATATATAAATGAGTTGTGGAAAAAGCTCTAACGATTTCGATGAAATTTTCTTATTTAGAAGTTTCAATACATATAAATCGATTGGTTAGGGTCTCATATTTGAGAAAATTGTTTTCCAGAGAAATTAAATAATTAAAAAAGTTATTGGCAGTTTGCGACAATCAAGATAGCTGATTTTTAATTTAAAGGTGTTCAATACAGGGTGATTTAGTAACCTACGTAAGAGTGAGCTTCGTCTTGTAAAGATTCTTTCAATACAAGGTGATTTGAGAGTGAAACTTCTCTTGCAATCATTTTTCCAATACAACAAGTAACTATTTAATGCCTACCTCATATTTTCCTAGCATTATATTTTTACACCTGGAGAATTAAACTTTTCAAAGTGATAAAATTGCCGAGGCGGGCGATTTTTGGATGAGTAAAATCTTATGAATTTGCATATTAATTTCACGCATATAAATATACATATGTGGTGTAAAAATAAAATTATATAGGGTAGTTATTAAAATGTTGGTGATCCATAAGATTATCTATGCAAGATGGTTAAAATATAACGTCGAATGTAATTATATCATACAGGATGGTTAGTAAAAAGCAAGAAAAAATAATTATATAAGGTAGCTCATAGCAGTTGGAAATTTATGATAGCTGACATACAGGGCGGAGTACAAATATTGTTATGAAGAATGGTTAAAAAAATGTTAATAGAATGTTACAGCTGTAGGATAAATCATTAACAATTACAGACATTGCATCACTGAAAATTGTAAAATAAATACATTTTTAAAAAAACAAAAACCGACTTCAAAAGAAAATTAACTTAAAAGCATGAAATAATATTTTGCTACAATTAAATACTTTTTATGAAGTCGGTGCCAAGCGAAAGTGGAAATATTTTTTGAGGTACATTGAAGAGTTATACTTCGCAACTTCGCGTTCGAATTGGCACCGACTTCATAAAAAGTATTTAATTGTAGCAAAATATTATTTCATGCTTTTAAGTTAATTTTCTTTTGAAGTCGGTTTTTGTTTTTTTAAAAATGTATTTATCACCTAACCTTCGGTGTATTCTCCAAAATAGAATACGATGGCACCCGGAACAACTATACAAGTTAGATAATGTCCGTAGATAATGTAGATAACATAAGATATACCATACCTACAGTTTTTTCAGAAAATCCGGAAAATATGCGCAAAATCCGATAAATGTCAAAGTAAATGACTTTTCTAAATAAACCTCTATAATTCTGTAGATATCAAATTATGTCATAAGATAATATTGATATTTTGAAAAATAAATTACAAATTGTAATAAATTAAAGTGAAACGTAAAATATATTATCTATCTTCCACCAAATATGAAAAATAAGACAAAAATCCGTAAACATCACAGTAAAGGGCATATACATTTGCTGCACGAATTTCAAAATGTAAATGTCAAGATATGACAGAAAATATTTATAGATTGCCCAGAGTGATTAATTTTTTTAAAATATAAAGTAGTATTACCAGTTCTAAAATTATAATATATATGGAAATGACACTTAACTAGTCGTCGCCCCGTGGTCAAAATTCGACCCTATTTCATGAAATTGTAAAAAGTATATTTTTATAAGAAACAGAGTTGTGGAGAAATCGGAGAAGTATATGTAAAGACCAAAATTGTTCACTAATATTGACAAATCTATTGCAATAAAAAAATATATTGTAATGTTTATCATCATACAGCTGGCTTCTTTAAGTGTCTCTTTTTTAAATTTTCCTCTTTCAACAAGATCTTTGTTTTATCCCAACCTTTCCTATGGCTTCCGGTGCTAGTTAATACATGGTTGGCCAAATTTGACTTGTCCACATGTCTTCTCGAAATGTTATATTGATGTTCTTTTTTCCTTACTTCTAAAGGTCTTGAAGTTTCACCGGTATAACTATAGCCACAGTCACACACAATACTGTACACACAATTTTTGGAACGTTGAGTTGCGTTAAATGGTTTGGTATGTGTAAGGATAGAGCGCAATGTATTATTTGTTTTGAAAACAGTTTTAATATCGTATTTATTTCCTAACCGGTTAGGAACAAATAATACATTGCGCTCTATCCTCACACATACCAAACCATTTAACGCAACTCAACATTCCAAAAATTGTGTGTACAGTGTTGTGTGTGACTGTGGCCATAGTTATACCGGTGAAATTTCAAGACCTTTAGAAGTAAGTAAAAAAGAACACCAATATAACATTTCGAGAAGACATGTGGACAAGTCAAATTTGGCCAACCATGTATTAACTAGCACCGGAAGCCATAGGAAAGGTTGGGATAAAACAAAGATCTTGTTGAAAGAGGGAAATTTAAAAAAGAGAAAACTTAAAGAAGCCAGCTGTATGATGATAAACAATACGGAAATCGAGGCCCCTTCAATCGACCTTTATTTGAGCTGGAGAGATATATTGTTAGAAGAGCAAAAGAATGGTACCCTCAGTATCAAGTGATCGGCAAATGACATATTGTCACTGTCAACATTATTTGACAAACAACATAATCCATATCAGTGCGAAATTTTTTTGAAAATACATAGAAAGACTCAACAAAACGATTGACAACGACTCCAGAGTCGGAGTTGAAACGTCTCCAAACAGATAAGTATAACACTATACCGTACCATACACTATTTATATACAGGAATACTGGTTGATCATTTTAAGACATCTCTTTCTCTCAGAATAACTGTGAGGAAGAATTTCTGTACGGACAGCCAGTAATCCAGGCAATTTTACGAAATTGCCTTACTACACTTTGTTCTCCAAATACGATTTTAAATACTTATCTGTTGCAGGAAAAAATTTTGAGGAGAGAAGACCCCAATGAACAGACAACATAATACAATCTTTTCGAAATTACTTACGAATAAAAATGTAATCAAATGTCGGTATTCGAAATATTTTTGACAAATGATTGACTCCTGGAACCGCTCCTGGCAAAATATTCAAAATAATAATTGGAAGATTGTTCTTAGCAACCTAAAAGTTTTCGTCATTTGCGGTTTCATTCAAGTTCAGGAATATTAAAGAAAAAAGAGGACCAACAACCCTAGAACTTAAATATTTAATACATTCTCTACTGTCCGCTGTCTGGCATTTTTTTACACAATATCTTCGGGAAGGTTGTGATAATAATATATTAATCAAATAATTAAATTCACATTAAAAACAGAATATTTAATATGAAAGTTACAGCAACGCGTCCGAAAAATCAATACTGATCTATCACATTGACTATTTTACCAATAAACACTAACAACGCTTGTATGCCACTTCCATAAGTACATGCTCTCTAACGATCACTCCCTTTTATTATATTTTATTTAATGAATGAACCAATATTATAAATTAATATTGGCATTCCGTACTGAAGGTCGTCAGTGGCTACTTAACAAAACAAAAATGAAGAAAATCGGTTGAGTGACAAAGGAGAGAATGGTACCTAATCGTTTTGTCTTTGCCTATATATATAGAGAGATATGGTTTTGGTAAAACATAGATGTTATAATAAGGAGTAAATATTTTAAATATATTAATTATTTTATTAAAAAATATTAAGGAGTTTATTTTTTTTATTAAGTTTGTTACGTCTGTGTTTTTGATCTACCTTTCATGTTTTGTTAAAGATCGATTTTTGCTCGTTTTTGCTTCGATTTTTTCCCAAACAAGTTGATTTTGAGTTCCTATCATAATAAATGTCAAATTTTAGAGCAATTAAAAATGTCCATTTCAATTGTTTACAACCTCATAAAGTAAAAATGATCTAAATAATGCAGGAAATTAATTATATAATTTCATTAAAATTACATAATTATCAAATCGATTTTATTATACGTAACCAATTTCGTTAACTGTTAAGTCATTATTGAAATTATAATTTTTTAAATACACTATGAACAATTTAATATGCGTCTAGTGAGTAAGTAACCTTTGACTTGCAGTTACAAAAACTCTATGTGTTTCAAAAAAGCTCAAGGTAACTTAATTTATCATTTTGTCATTTAAGATGGTGACGAAAATCGTGATATCTTAGTGAATTGTATAATTCTTACCTTGATATTGAATACGAAATCACCTGAGCGTGCGATATTATATAAATCCGAATTCTATTAAATGAATTGTAAATCCCGTAATCAATATATCACGAAAATAAATGATTAATTTATGAGGTGTTATAGTGGAAGATTCCAAATGATCATATAAGGTTACCGACAGAAACTATTTTTTTTATTGTATTTGTTGTTGCATAGTTCTTTTTTTTCTCGTGGTGTGTTCTATCATTATATCGTGGTGTACCCTTACATATCCGTTCATCATTTCTTTCCATATGTTCGTGTCAAGATCAAGTTACACCTGTATTTCAGATATCATTGAGTGATCTTTTTTGTCCATCTATTTTCCTGTCGTCTTCCCAAATGTTCGATCCCATGCCATTTCCACTCTAGTTTTTGGAAGTGAAGGCAATATCATCAGCAAATTTTAGATGATTGAGATATTAGGCTTTGCAAAAAAAGTCCTTTGTTGCTTCAGATAGATGTTGGTAGAATATTTTGGGCTGACATCAAATGTTCTTGTTTTAGCATTGACTAGAGCTATATATATTGGCCAGCATTTCTATGTATGGCTTGTTTACACCTTGCTCACGCATAAGATTACTTACTAGTGTCGAACCTTCCTTCTGTTAAGTTTCCTTGGAGTTTCTAGGTGATCAATGGTGTTGAAGCCACTGGTTAATCCAGCTTACTCTCCTGGTTGTTAGAGTCGAATGTACTTTGTTGTATTCTATGCTGGAAGATTTTAGTGTATACTTTGTTCACCATTGGGTGTATGTAATACAGAATGTCTTCATTACTATTTTCATTCATTGTTCTGGTATGTGTGATGTTCTTAGACATTGCTTATAGATTTTGGTCAGATGTTTCCATGTTTCTGTCAGCGTATTGTAGTGTTTTGACAGTTATTCTGTCGTTTCCTGCTGTTTTGCTATTTTCTATATTCTTAACCTTATCACTAGTAGTATATTTGGTGTTTTTGGCTCTTTGTTTGTATGTTAGCTTCAGGGGCTTTATATATGTCTTAAAATTTGGTTATCTAGTCCATTTGGGATTTGTTATCTTGTTCTTCTAACTTTTTTTTAAGTACTGCTTGATATATATATATATATTCAATATACCAAATTACTGTATATTCGGAACGATTTCGGTGTTACAAGATTTTGTTGATTCAGTGATCCCATTAAAATCATAAGGGAAAACTGATGAACTAATGAACTATCCTGATACATTGCTGTTCACAACGACATGACCATTAACAATTTATTCCTAAATCATCGGCAACCAGAAACGTTTGAATTCTACGGGGGTAGTAACGATACAATCGTTTTTGATTTGACAAAATTAAAGCAAATTCTATTAGGTGTGTGCTTCTTTGTATAATATAACTGCATTTTGAAATTGTATTTTATGAAAAAGATCAATCATTTGAAGACGCGAGATGTAAAGTTCGACATCTAGAATTTTCGGGGAAACTAGCACATAGAGGTTCCGAAAATCCTAGAAGTGTTCGAGAGGACATTCAATTGTCGGAAGCGCAACTAATGAAGGTTCCCTATCCAAAAACAATATATATTATATATATTGTATTGCGTACAAAAGAATGACACCTCGAAAAGAGTATCCTAAGCATGTTCACAAATTTTAGATTTTTCAAACTGTCATATTTTAATGTGATTTTTGTGTTCGTTTATTCGAACATTTAGAGATTTAGACGTTTTTCCAATGTAGAATTTATTACATTCACAGAAATTTTATAAATGCAATTTTTCTGTATTTTGATTTGTATTTTTTGGTTTTGTTTTTGCTATAACTGATTTTAGTGCATTACTTGTTTTAAATCATGTTTTTTCGTCATTAAATTTATTGATTTTAGAACAGTTGGTTTTTGCTCTGTCATATAGAGTTTGGATGATACCTCTTTTTACTGTATTTGGGTGATTGAGATACCTGTTAGTGTCAGTCGGTTTCCTGTAAACTTCTGTTTCAAATGTCGATTGTGTATTTGTTAGTAAATTGTTTAAAAAAGATAATTTGTTATTCTGTTCTACTGTAAATTGAATAGTTTGTTCTTTGTTGTTTATGTCGTTAAGAAATTCATGTAAGTCTGATTATGTTCCCAAACAACGAATATGTCATCAACATAACACCACCAAACTAAAGCTTCAATTTGTTTTGAGAAAACTGTTTGTTCTTCAATTTTTTGCATAAAAATGTTGAAATGCCAAAATCTTGTTGATAGAAGTCATCATTATGTACGTTGATTTCGTACTAATCGTTCTTTTACTATGGGAAGTATTTTGTTGAGAGGAACATTATTGTATAGATTTACAATGTTAAAACTTCCACAAATATCCTTCAAGAAACAAACGCTTGATATTGTTTAGACTGTTATTGTCTAAACTGTTGGTTGACGTCTTTTCTCCTGAGTTTGAACCTGTTCAGTTTCGTTTTAAGAACAATACTTACTCTGATGAGTCATAGCTTCCCTTCATGAATGTCTTTAGCGTATACTTTCTTCGAGGTGTCATTCTTTTGTACGCAAAATATATATATATTGTTTCTGGTTAGGGAACCTTCATCAGTTGCGCTTCGCACAATTGAATGTCCTCTCGAACACGTCTTTATGTATTTGATACATTTCGTTAAATTTGAAGACCCGAGATGTAAAGACCGACATCTAGGATCTTCTGGGAAACTAGTACATAGAGGTTCAAATCTTTGATGGTGCTGATATAAATAAGGTCGATTTCGTTTTTGACTGACCCATTTGAAGCTTTCCAGGTTCATTTCCTAATAGAGTGTTCATATAGAGTATCTGTTAGTATGCGACTTGTATTGCTATATCTGCTGATTCGTTGCAATCACCAAACTCGAAATGACCCACTAGTATCTCCTGATCTTGTCTATTTCCTATTTTAGCATTAAAGTTGTCGCTTCTGTATTTGAAATGGCTGTTGCTCTTAGAAATGTATAGATTTTCCTTGAAACGTTTCACTCTTCCGTATGACCAAACTGTTCCAAATGATCTGGCACGCAAACGTCAGCATAAATGTATCATTTGGAACTGGAACATCTCACATCTCGATGGTTATCCGATTATATAGGTGCGTGAGCTTTAAATGCACTAAAGAAATACTAGAGCAAGTGTTAATAGATTTTAATAATTAAATACTCTCTTGAATCCTGTGATAACTATTTCTTCAATTCATTCGTGTTCACTTGAATGGCATCTTAAGGGAAAATTAAACAGATGATTGTATGGTCCATAAAATTTGAAAAGTACTTTTAGTATCTATAGTATAAAGTTATGTAAATCGGGCGATCAGGTACATCAGGGAAGGCGATCGGGTACGTCAGAGGTCCGATCTCGTAGGAAATTTACTTATGTAGGGTCCCCAAAAAATATTTTCGGGGATGTTGTATTAAAAATAATGCAGTTCTGCTTTAAACTCATAATATTGGCTTTATTTTAAGCTTGTTGCTGACTCCAGACATGCCCTGGCGAGCCCCAGATACCAGCTCTTGTCTGTAACATGCCAGGCACAAAAACATAAATAGAACAACACCCAAGAAACCAATTAAAGAGGTAGGATCAGTGTATCAGAGTCTGTAGGATTTTGTTACCATACATTCTCGGCAATTTAAAATATAAAGTATACCAAAATCAGCAAACGAATGTGCAGTATCCGACTAACGATGTATCAAGCTTTGAATTAAGCACCTGTGTATTAGTATGAAGAGAAAAAAAATGTAACAGAAACGTTGATCATTTTAATTTTACAACTTATTTCTAACCACAATATTCGCGTCCCTACGCAATATTGATCCTGGAGGTTTTCATTTCACTGCGTCAAGGTCAATGCACATTCACTTAACAACTGCTATATTTAATTACAAAAGATTTAATAAACAATCAAACATAAAAAAATGTTAAGCCACAGAACTTAACAAACTTCAGCGGATATTAATGTCAATGATCATTTTACGACAATATTTATTAACTGGACGTATTGTTTTCACTGTAATCAAAAACGTTCTAAGTCATTGATATCGTTGGATAGTGCTAAGTCATTGGTGACAAAAGGAAAAAATGTTTTAATCTCGGTTTTCATTTGGTAATGAATTTTTCTGCCCAGTATCTTCATTGAATCTAACCTTTAGCGTTAAAAAAATGGAAATTTTTGTATTATGCGTTCTAGAGTCAAATTACAAAAATATATTTACGACAATAACAAAATTCGATTTCTATATCAAATCAAGTTGTAATGATATATATAATTATTATTGAATGAGGTTTAAAAAATCCTGTAAGCTGTTTGCAGCGCTTCCTACATGATCAAATTGCAAATGTAACCCACTTAAATACGCTTAAAAAGTTTCATCAAAACCGACCTAACCGATAAGGAATTGAAAAAAAAAATCCTACAACCGGATCGTAGCGTCCCCTAACGGGTCCAAATGTGAAAAAAAACAACGAATAAAAAAACTAAATATAAAAAATGGCCCCGTTGGGAATCGAACCTGATACCTTTGCATTCTTAGCAAAACGCTCTATCCAACTGAGCTAATATGCTCTTTCATGTACCGGTCGCCGAGTGAGTATAGCAGCGATGCTTTGATTGAACAATTATCATCATATTTAAGCAAATTAACACAAAAGAATCTTAAACTATATGCCTATTCTATCATTTGATGGAGAGCGCATTAAAATCGGTTGCGTAGTTCTAGATCTAAACTCACTGAGGGAAAGACAGTACCGAAATTACATGAGTTTTATTTTTCATCGTACTGCAGAAATATTGTCCATTAAAGCATAAGATAACAAGACGTGAGTATAGACTAAATAATATCGATAATGTCCTTGACTTTTACATTGAGATGTCCAAGGACACCAGCCAGTTAATTGCCACTGAAGCTGTCTAAAAATTTCTAGGAATGTGATTAACAGAATATTCAAGAGCACTACGGTCGTAGTATTATCTGAAACGTATGTTTATGACAATTTTATATGCTTAATTTCACTTACGGATTCTACACTTGTCTCACATGTACTACTACTTTGAAGGTTTTGTGAGTATAAATTGTCATAATTAATTCCAGAATGCCATATGGCTTAATTTTTCTTAATTTAGATTGCGTTGTAGGGATGATTACTTGTAAGAATGTTTATTACCAAACAGTGTTCACAGGTATCACAGCTCTCCCTGTCGTCAACAGAATGATAAACAAATTTGTGTTGAAATTGGTTTTAGCCTGGATGCAATTTTATACTTTTTATTTTGTTTATTTCACCAGCTTCTACAGCGAGTTTTCTTTCATAAATAATATAGTTTTTCATTATATTCTTACAAATTTTCTGCGGTTTCAATACAAGTTTTTACATTCAGTATAAACGTCTTTATGCTCACCAAAATAAATCACAATACGTTCGACTTATCCAACTTTGATTCATACCCGAACAGATGATCGCTACGACGCTATCTACTTAGATCTGTCTACCGGTTTTATACCCTTATAGTTGTTCTCGATATTTTCTGGTATGCTAACGTGTATAATGGCTTGGAAATTCGTGGCATTTATATTTGAATCAATCTTATTTTCGGGAATATCTCTTTTCGTCTGATTTATTTATTTGAATTTTTTTTCCGAATATATATAAGAATATGTTCTGCATTTGCTAACTATATTCACAAATTAGTCGAATGATTATTTTATATGTTTATACTTATATACAACTTTAATAGTAGTATTATAGGTATAGTAATTCTAATAACAGGTTTGTAGAGGCTAGTTGTCAATAATTTCAACGGTTGGAATTATTGACTTTTACGAGCAAACATAATAATTTCACACAAAATATCTTCATCATGAATATCAACAGTTTCCGCATTTAACGTTTAAGCTGGTTACACTTAATAATGTTTATATCTTGCAGTATTACAAATTTAATTTTTTTAAACATAAATTTCCTTGCTTTGGCTATGCTACTATTCCGGCCAACATGATTTTGTATGGTCATTTGTAAATTTCAAGTCAAAGTTTGATTAGTAAAATTTTATTTTTCTCCTATTTTTTTCTTGGCGCAATTGACAGAATCGTAGCTACTCACAAAAGACAAGTGAGAAGACACATTTTGCTTTTGATTGATTACTCTTATACCAGATTTAATGATTATTTCTTTGAAAAAAAAAGTTGTGCTATCATTACATAGTATAAAAAAAGTTGCTTCCCGTCATCTAACCTCCTTTACGCTTAGATCTTCTAAATTATGTAAGGGATTATAATGCTTTCTCTATCAGTTGATATAGTGTTTAAGAAGGCGGTTTATACTTATGGTTTAATATTGTTTTATGTTAATTTGTTTAAATATGATAATAATTATCCAATCAATGCGTCGTTGCTATACTCGCTCAGCCAGCGTTACACGAGAGAACACATTAGCTCTCTTCGTTAGCGTTTTGCTAATCATGCGAAGATCTGGGGTCTGATCCCCAGAGTGGGATCATATTTATATCATTTGAGAGTGTCCCTGGGGGATTTGAATTCACACTTGACCCAAGACATAAGAAAATTCTTTTGAATTCCTAAACGATTGGGTCGATTGGGATGAAACTTTTTAATTGTATTTGTGTGGATCAGATTTACAATTTAGCCCGGTAGGTGGCGACGCGATCGGCTTGTAAGAAGAATTTTTTGAACGTTTGGGCCGATTTTGATGACATTTTTGGTGTGAGTTTGTTTGGTTTAGATTCACATTTGTACCCGGAAAGAACGCTGTGATCGAGTTCCAGGATTTCTTTACAATATGCATTAAAATTAAAAGCCATTTTTTCAAATTCATGCACAGCTGGGGAGGGGCAGCTAGAAAATAAATTAAATAAAAATAAAGTATCGTAGGTGTTTGAGAGTACAACAAAAAGAATAGGGTTTGTACTTAAACGTCAATTTTACAAACATTTTTCATGCAGGTTTTTTTCTCCGGATTAAAATACTTATTAGAATCATATTGTTATTAACCTTCTCTTCAGAGCCGAAATCTAGAACGACTTTTGAAACAGTTTCTGATGACAGAAAATAAAATTTACGTTTGCTATTGAATTTACATGAAAGTGCAAACCGGCAGAGGAAGAGCTTTGCAATTGAAGTGCAAACCTACTTGCCAAATAATTCAAATATTTCGTTTTTCAAAAACATACATTTGAAAAATTCTGGATAATACGTAGGTATTTTGCTATTATACTTGTTTACATACTCAATTTTCTGGTCATTTTCTACACATATAAACACTACGACTTCCTACTCTCTTTAGACTACTTACCTATACTCCATATGACGGTGTGTTTTGGCGAACATTCATATCTCTTGTGCTTCCGTTTATACTCTTATGCATTAATTCAGAAGTTTTGAAGCGTTTCTTCAGAAACTCAACAGCTTAAAGTCATATAAGTGCTCATAAATTTTTATGGTCACTCTCTAAACTCCGTACCTTTACTCTTCTTGATTGATGTCGAGGTTATGACAGTGTTATTTGGCTAAAATTCTCGATTAACAGGTCATGTCGCTTATGCTTGTGCTTTACGCTTAGGCATCCATTATGAAACGATGAAGCTTTTATTCAAAAAATTAAAATTTTAAAGGCATATAAGTACTCAAAAAAATGTATGGTCGCTTTCTATGTGTCGGAAGACTACATCTTACCTACGCCCTTTGACGCAATTCTCGTTTAACAGGTCATGTCGCTTATGTTTGCGTGTTACGCTTAAGCATCCATTAAGAAGCGTTGAAGCTTTTTTTCAAAAAATCAAAAGCTTAAAGGCATGTACTCGCAAATTTTTATGGTCGCTTTCTATGTGTCGAAAGATTACTTTTTACCAACCCTTTTGATGAAATTTCTCGTTTAACAGGTCATGTCGCGTAAGCTTGTGTTTTGACGCTTAGGTATTCATGAAGAAGCGATGACAATTTTCTTGAAAATATCAAAAGCATATAAGCAGGGGCGGATCCAGGACTGACATTGTGGGGGCTTGATCTCGGGGGGGGGCTTGACGTTACTGAAGGTTGATTTCAGCACAATAAACACTAAAAAAGCACTCACATGATTTTTTTTGGGGGGGGGGGGGGCTTCAGCCCCTTAGCCCAACCCCTGGATCCGCCAGTGCATGTAAGTACTTACAAATTTTATGGTCGCTTTCTATGTGTGGAAAGACTGCCTCTTACCTACCCTCTTTGACGAAAATTTTCTTTTACAGCTCATTCGCTTAAGCTTGCGCTTAGGCATTTATGAAGAAGCATTGAAGCTTTTCTTGAAAAAAATCAAAAGCTTAAAGGCATATAGGCACTCACAAATTATTATGGTTGCTTTCTATGTCGGAAGATTACCTCTTATTTACCCTCTTTGACCTCTCTACCTTTACCCTTTGTTATTGATGTTTAGGTCATGACGGTGTTATTTGGCGAAAATTTTCGTTTAACAGGTCATGTCGTTTGTGATTTAAGCATTTACAAGCGTTGAAAATTTTTTCAAAAAAACATTTTAGTGCTCACAAATTAATCCGAGTTTA
This sequence comes from Octodonta nipae, assembly GCA_034190945.1. Lineage (NCBI taxonomy): Eukaryota > Metazoa > Arthropoda > Insecta > Coleoptera > Chrysomelidae > Octodonta > Octodonta nipae. The sequence continues at coordinate 40,708,502 of CM067216.1, read as the reverse complement.
AATAGTTTTTAAATATTTGGATAACAGTAACACCCAGTATATATGAATTTCTGATAAAATAAGATATGAATTAATAAAATAATAATTCTTACGAAAATAAAATTCAAACCCTGACCTTTTGAGCTACGTTAGTGATTCATTAATTCACTCTTCAAAAACAAACGGTATTTTCAAAAGGTCTTTGACTTGAACAGAAACAGGTGAGCACAAAATCTCTCCTATCTGACTTCGTGTATAACAGTAGATAGAACAAATGGTAAATGTGTCGTTAACCTTTCACTATTCGTGATATTTGCGAGCCGGTAAGAAAAAAAAATTTGATTGATTCACGATGAGATCGTGGATGTCGTCCCTGACCTGAATCAACATATTTTTTTTGCAATTGGCTGGTGTTGATAGTTGAAATGTAACTAATAGAAATCTAATTGCCGTTTATTTGTATTATTGTTTCATAAATTTTGCCGAGTTATAATTTAAGTTATACTGTAATTATATTAACTTCATTTCTTGTTTTTCTTAATGTCACAATGCCTTGCGTTTATCGTTTGAATTATTGTTAAATGAAATTGATTTTGTTTATGATGTTCTCATCTCGTAGATTATACACAGAATAAACCAACATTTAAAACTCGAATATAAATAATATCATCTCGTCTAGTATTAGTCGTACTGTTGGTTTGTTCTATATAAGTTTTGCGGCATGGAATTTGTTGTTGATTTAAGGGGATGTCCTCTGGACTTCCCTGTACTAGGCGTATTGAAAATAGTTTAAATAATGTGCCTAATAGTGTACTTATTTTTAGCAAAAATCAATTTCTCTGAAATAAAAAGTGAAGCAGCCGAGAAAATTGACAAGGACTAAGTTTTTTTGATACACTTTGCGTAAATACAGGTACAATTTCGCAAAATTTAAATGACATGAGTCGGAAAAATATTATTTAATATGGGAAACGGGCATGAAAGGAACTAATAGAGGAACTAAAAAAAATAAAGAAATTCAACAGGAAAAAAACTGGAATTTGTTGCCAGATTGTAGATATTTTTATAACGATATAAATAATTCCATGATATTATTTATATAATTTTATGGGTAGGTGACATTATGATCAGTTATTAATACGCTTTTATTAGGTCGATGTGTACGTATGTATCTATCTATGTAACGGGAACTTTCAACGTAATTTTCACCAAGTTAAAGAAGTCTAATTAAGTTGAAAATGGGCACACGTGTCAAGGGCCGATGACAATACAATTCTTTGAGTTTAGTTTTTCTCGTTTGTTGTCTTTTTGTCACTGTTCTTTCGTAAATACAAATTCGTCTATTAACTACTGTCATCTAGTTGACAGTAGGAGAACTTGCTGTAATGATATGGAAAGGTTACGCAAACATGAAGTAAACTTTTTAATTGTAAATACTAAAGACCTGCTTATGAGGCTAAAAACTTAGAAAATGATTATAGCTTAAAAAACTAAAAAATACGCTTTAATAGCAAACCGAACTAAAAATTATGAACAGTTTATATTACAGCAGTAGAAAGTCGAACAATCAATCATGACTAATTACCTCAAAATAAAAATATATTAAAATTTAATTTATTAACAGAATAGTTCGATTCAGAGTAAAGAGCCTGGGGTGCTTGAAATATTAAATTTTACAATTATTCTATTGGCGACTATTTATAAGAGTAGAGTTATGCAAATATAGTGAAATGCACCCCGCGCTTTTTACTCTGAATCGAATTATCGTGGTAATAATTAAAATTTTATTATATTTTTATTTTGAGGTAATTAATCATAATTGATTGTTCGACTTTCTACTGCTGTAATATAAACTGTTAAGTTATTTTCTGGTTTTTAGTTCGGTTTGCTATTAAAGCTTATTTTTTAAACTATAATTATTTATTAATAACCATGCAGAACCGACGAAAAGTTCGTATTTAACTCACCTGTTCTTACCAATTATAATAATTTCAATGCATCTCATGAAATTCGTTTAGATGATGGTTTTGAAAAAGTATTTTTTCAAGCTCTTTAGTGAAAAATACACAAAGTGAAAGGAGAAGAATGTACAAGAAAGAAAAGTAATTGTCTTTCTGTACTCTGAAGCAACTCGACAACGTAAATAAGACAAGCCTTCTCAAACTCAATAAAAACTGTCCGTTGTACATTTTCCCTTTCTTTTTTGTATTTGCCCTCAGCAGTTGAAAAAAGACTGCAAAACCATTATTTAAAAGAATGCCATGTGATGTATTGGAATTGATAAGATCAGGTAAGATAAATATGTAATTTTTGTCTGTTCTGTATGGCTATTAATATAACTTTTCATAATGTTGGAACTTACAAAAGTTCAGCTTTTTTCTTGTTAACTTCATTTTTTTCAGTTCATGTCCATTTACTATAATAAATATTTTTTCGACTCATGTCAGTTAAATTTCGCGGAATCCTACCCCTTGGCCCACTAGCGACACCAAACGACGGAATAACGACTATTGATAGCTTGACGTATTTTTTAAATGAATAAAAAAGCGGTTTACCATTTGGCGTATATTATATTTATGATTTCCTTTCCTAATTAATCGCAAGACGAAAGTCACAAAAATCTAGACAAGGACGGAAATATATATCACTTGTCAAAAATGTCCAAAATGAAAATAAAGCTCAAAACTAACAAAAATATTAAAAGCTGCAAATGTTAAAAATATTCCAAAAGATAAATGTACCTATCAAGAAAACCTATAATTGCCCAACTGACAAATATTTCTAAATTCTGAAAATATACAATCAAAAAATGCCAAAAATATCGAATCATAATTTATATTTAAAAAAGAACACTCTTCAGCTGACTTAAAATACAAACCGTTTAGAAACCGTGTGCTATTTTCAGACATTTCTTCTTTTTTATCTGAATTGAAAATTCTGTGTACTGCTCAACCCTACATAACTTATTGGTCTATCATTTTCTTAATTACCTTGTACACCTATAATTCAACTAAACACAATATTACAACGGTCCTGATATCTTTAAAACCACACTATTGTCTCTTTCTATTTTTCTATTGTTGAAATTATTACTGTATACCAATGATTTTACTTCGCCCCATATGTCTAGTATTCCATTTATGCAAATGCTCATGGTCTACCCTATATAACAAAATTCACCTTTTTGAACCACCTTTTATGACTATAATTTTCCTCTACCATTTATTTCAACCACCCTTACTTCAAAGGCCTTGTTTAAGCAAGTACTTATGTTCCAAACAATATAACTTTTTTAAACCGCCCTGTATAATTATACTCCGCCTTATATTACAACCATCCTGTATATTCAATTGCTTCTGATAATTGTTAAAGCCTTTTGTATAACTTATATTTCAACCATCATTGCATGCAACTGCTACTACCTAATATAACATGCACGCACGCACTCACCTTCAACTGTATTCCACACAGAAGAGATCGCCGGAATAACAAATTTTCGTTTTAATAAATTAATGGAATATTTTCTGCAATTTCACGCGACTGTAAATTAACTTCGTCTCTAAAATAAACTGACTTCAAAAGCATCAAAATCAAAATCATTACAAGCACCTTTTACGACATACTTTCATGGCATATCTTGACATTTAAACTAGATATTTATGATGAAAATTTAACATTTACCATGATGTTTACAGTTTTTGTGCATATATTTTTCCGATTTTCAGAAAAATGATATGTTGTACGTGATAGAAAAATATACGAAATCAAGCTGGAACATATCTTTATAGAATAAAAGTTATAATATTCAAATTTCTTGAGCTGTTTTAGAGAAAACAGTGAAGATTCATTGAAAATCGCTGAAATCTAGTCCCTTATTTACTTTTGGTCTGATTCTCTAGAAAACCGTAAATCTCATGTTATAGACAATTATATGGGAACTTTCTGTAATGTTCCTTAATATAATGTAGTTTAAATCATCAGAATTGCCCAAGCCGTTCTTGAATAATCGCTCGTCATACATAAGAAAAAGATGCAGACGAATTGATAACCTCTTCCTTTTTGGAAATCGGTAAAAAAGTCCATATCAGTTAAAATGTCAAAAAGGAAAAAAATGTATCGAAAATGTAAAAATTGTCAACACGTTAAAAGTCACAAAAATGTCTAAACTGCCAAAAATATCAAATGTAAAATCTCAAAAATATTAAAATGTTCCCATTGTGTAATTTTTCACCGAAAAATCAAAATGATCTTAAATTTGCAAAAATGTAGAAAAAAACAATAAAATAAAATTGTAATAACCCTAAAATTTAAGAAAATATCAAAAATGATAAAAAATATAAAATCCAGCTAAAACGACAAAAAAAACGTAAAACAACTAAATAATGTATATTTAATAGAAGCGGTGGCATACAGACTTTTGGTTACATTAAAAAAATCTAAACATGTAGGAGAGCGCATAACATCAAATAAAAAAAATGGTCGACATAAAAATGTCTCGATTCAAAGATTATGTACCTAACCATTAATCTTACAGATTTTAATAAAACATGTAAATACTCTATTTTTTTTTCAGGTGAAATGAGCGTAGCTTATCTATTTACCAGATACAGATTCAACTGGGATGAAGTGGATTTCAGTATATTTTCCACCTACAGTATGGTCACAAACCTGATAGGAACTTCAGTATCCGTAGGTGTTTTCAGCCATTTGCTTAAAATTGATGATGCCATCATAGGAATATACTCATCTATGAGCAAAATTCTTTCCAGTTTCGTATACGGTTTCGCAACTTCATCCTTGGTGTTCTACTTGGGTAAGTGACAATCTTTTGTATTTCAGTGTGCATATTAAAAATACAAATTCCACCAAACTCAAATTCTGATGCTATGATAGATAAGATAATTGCAATAGAAATTAAAAATTTATTAATCCTGATCTAAGAATTACCGAACCCCTCGTAGTTTCCTTGGACTTCCATAGTCTTAAAGTGGTTGATCTCACAACGTTTATATATATAACTTTGTATCTGCTATAGTCATCAGGTGAATGATAGGAAATTCAGATTTACAGAAGGAGTGTTTGTTTCTAATGGTACACATGAAATTTATCATTTTTTTACACAAAAACAGTGGGAGTTACGAAAAAAACGCAGTAAATAAAAAAGATTGCAAATTCATGACAGATTCATCTACAATTTTTGTCAATTGCCAGGGGAGTACCGAAAAAAAGTTCTAGGGGCAGAAAGAACATGTTACCCCAGAAAATGTACCACATTATAAATTTTCATGACCTTTTCTGGGATCTTATTATGAAGACTTCATAGAAGCATTAATTCTCCAAAATTGAAGTAAATATCTAGAAAATTTTTGTAGTCAGAAAAAAACTCAAGATTTCACCACCTTGTAAATCTGTAACGAAGAGTTTGCGGACATATGTTCGTAGGAACTTTTCGTCAAAAAATTACATCTATAAATCTTTCGCACTTCATTAACACCCTGTATATCTTGGTGTTAAAAACACATTTTTTATTAAAAATTTTTTAATCGAATCGCTAAATCAGTAACAGTTTTCAATACTATAGATTTCAATTTCAATTTACAAAACAACTTTCTAGTTATCTATATATAAATAGGCAAAGACAATACGATTAGGTACCATTTTCTCCTCTGTCACTCAACCGATTTACTTTATTTTTGTTTTGTTTAGTAGCTACAGACGACCTTCAGTGCAGAATGCTAAAATTAATTTATAATATTGGATCAATAATTAAAAAATAAAATAATAAAAAATCATTATTTACATGTATACTGTCAATGCTAAACAGTGCCGCCAGATTGGTTCTAGAGAAAATCATAAGGTAGGTTGACTCCAATGTGAAAGACAAACTAAATTAAATATAAAACTAAAAGTTTTGGCCCTTCGCTAAAGTTAACCTACATAGTCATGCTATTGAAATAGAACCAACGAAAAATTATATTACATAATAATCGTCGTTTATTGGGCGCTCGCAAGTTTGCAACTTTCTTTGCATTGTAAATATGGTTTGTCAACTAAAATCAGGATTATGTTGCACCTCATCACTTTATTTCTGATATCTTCTTTATTTTAACCTTATACTTTTAATTTAGAGTCCTTTAATTTTTGTCGGGTAACTTTCATATAAGTTTAACTAAGATTACAGAAAATTGTGAAATTATGCACAAATTCAGGATAAATAGGTAGATCTGACAACACTGAATGCTTAGCCATCTGCCGGAAATTTGATTTAAATTTTGACATTTCATTACTTTTGTAGCGATTAGGTTGAAAGTTTTCAACTCAGTAAGACAAGATTTCAAAGTATTTTCAAGGTTTCAATTTCAATTCACAGAAAAAAAAATCTCAAAAAGATGTGTATTTAACTACCCTTAATTAACAGTATGTGATTCCTATTTCTTTATATTTTCTACATAAAACAGAAATCGTCATGGGTTCGGTACTACGTTGGTAAGTAAATATTTTACTGAAAATTAATATTTTCTGACAATGTGGGTATTTTATAGTTAATAAATTTTACATTACATGGTCCCATTGCTGCAAAGTTCTGACTGTTAAAAACATTTTAAAGATTTGTTTAAATATATTAGGTTAAGTTATTATTTATTCTAGAGTAAAATATATATTTTTTACATACATATTACCTTTGAAATCGTACACTGCTGGCTTTAAAATCTACATCCTAAATGTTCAAAAAATTTTAAATCCAAAACGCTCTACAAGACAACAGAAACCACTGCGTAATTATATATGGGAGGTTGGTTTTCAAAATGATAAACACGTAACGCTCTTTCAAACCAAGTGATGACCATCTTTCACTATCTTTGGAGTTGCCTATAGTTCAATAGGAAAATATTTAGTGTTGTAAAGTATAGATCAGTATTGATTTTTCGGAAAAGTAGTACTAACTTTCGTATTATTTGTAACTTTTTGTGTGATTATAATTCTGTCATTAATATAATATAATTTTCACAATATTCCGAAGGTGTTGTGCAACAAATCATCAATCAGCGGATAATGGAAATGTCATTAAATATTATAAATTCATTGATTTGTTTGTCATTTCTATTTTTAAAATCGGAAACGGAAACTTTTAGGTTAAAAAAAAATCCGCCGATAATTAGATCGAATAGACATATTTATGTAAAAATAATCCTACAGTTATATACATAAATAAAATATATTTCATGAATTATTTCTATAAATGTAATCCAAATGAAATAATAGGGATAGCAAAGGCCTGGCTTACTTTTCTAATTTTACCTTAACCCTATATCTTATACACACAAAATAGCGTCAATTATGTTCAACTCATAATTTTAATGAATTAGGGTACGAATTTCGACCACTGGGCGACCCCTAGTTTTAATAAATATAAATATAATTTATCGATTCTCATTAACTATCATTTCAGCTACCTGTTGCAATTTTTATTTCCTCAGTGAATACTAAATACTAGTACTAAAACTACCTAGGAGCTTAATTCATCTGAAAAAAATACGATCTTCTATGTTTTCATTGTTTTTATTAGTATGCAACCTCTTGTTTCGTACTGATGTTCTTGAGTTATTAAGTGAATTTCCAGCAGCCACGTCAATCGCGGCATTGTGTCTGAAGGCACCTTCCTTAATATTTACAGCCAAAATAATAATATTATATTATATTCACTTTGTGTCAAGGAAAGGCTATCTATTTAAATTAAGAATCACGGATGTATTCTTGTGAGAAAACAAACTAGTTATAACCGACACATATTAATATAATAAATTGGATTTTTTTAAAAGTGATTTAATGCTGGATAGTTTAAGTAGGTTGTGAATTGGGTTCTCTTTATCTACTGAGAGTTTTTTCTCTAGGTTTTCTTTCTTTTGCTTGCCTTTGTATTTCCTACGATTGTATAGTTTGTAAGTTTATTAGATTTTCAATAATTTCTTTATATTCAAAGATGGATGTGGATAGTCCGATGATTTGGTTTAATACATTGATTACATCCTTTGGCTGCTTATGTTTTAAATGATAGGGTTTTTTAATAAGCAGCAATAAACAGTTAGGGGGCAATACACAAATCAGACAATGTTATAAAAGCAGTGTAAATTTAGAATAATAATATTAGCGATGGATTTCAATGTTATTTATAAGTATATTAAAAATAAAATTTTATTTGATAGTGACGAATTGCATTTTTTAATCGACTTCAAAAACAGATGAGGATCTCAATTCGATTGTATTTTTTTAAAGTAATTTATTACGTGGTCTTATATACGTAAAATGTAAGTTGGTCGTTTCAATATTTGCAAACCATTTTTGAATCACTTTGGACTCGTGTTTTGTTATTATAAATACTTGCATTACACATGACGGTGAGGGTCTTCAGACAAGATAACGAGGGTCTCAAGAAGGAGCTGAAAGGTTGTCACTGGAGCTCCATGAAGGAAAGTTCCAAGATAGTCGAGTTTGGTCTCATTTTCTTATTTGTTATGGGTTCTCTTCATTTCTGAATTTATTCGTCGAGGTCTCGTAGAATATTTTTCATCTACTGCTGTGGTAGACACTTCCATTTTCATTATATGGACATTGTGTATTTGAAATATAACAGAATGGTCAACTTTTATTTAAGATTATAGTAAAAAAATCATGTTTTAGTAGTAATAGTTTTAGTGAGCTACCTAATTCAATACGTACTAAATATACTGAATTTTTAATTGCAGGTGCCATTGTGGAAATACTTAATGGAACATCCTTTATAGCGATGAGGTCTATAGCATCAAAGTTGGTGCCAACCGACGAACTTGGTGAGTGTTATTTACAATTTATTTGTAATACGTACCATTTGACTTAAATCTTTGACTTAAATGTTTGCATAAAGTTGTGTTAATATTTAGAGTGGTCTGTAAGCCTTCTTTTATATATTCAATTCAATTCAATTTATTCAATTCAATTTGTTCAGTTACAGTTACTATTATTGAATTGAATAAATTGAATTTGAATTGAAAAAATTCTTTTATATATATATGAACTAAGCTAGGTTCCGGGTGAGAACCGCTTCTGAATTTATTAAATACTCGATGTTTCGACTCCTGCTTTGGAGCCATTATCAAGAGACAAAAAATGAAAAAGAGTTTCAGAGTCTAGATCGAACTCGGGGTCTCAATCTGCCTACTCCCCAAGAGTCACTAGGTAACTGAACTGAAGGTAAATCTGCGCTGCTTCTTTTATTTACAGTTATCCGCGATTAGGAGGGGATGTCGCGTGATGAAAGGGCTGTGCGGTGATTGGTTGGATGTTGGTGGGCGTGTCTGGTCTGTTTAATCTGGCAATTACGGAGGTCCAAGCTGTGGGAAGGCGATTGCTGTCATCGCGTCTATTTAGAAAGAGAGCTCTTTTCTCTATCTCGATGGCTTCGCGAATAGTGGATGCCCTAAGAGAATTGAGAGATATGATAGTCCTACTGTCCTCGAAGTTGATAGAGTGCCCTGTTTGGATATGGTGATGCGCGAGAGCTGAAGTCGGATCTTTTTTACGAACTGACAGAGAGTGTTCATATACTCGATGGTTAATGTATATAGGAAACCAACCCATACCAATCGATACTTAAATGCCCAATCACACCACCACCCTGCCCAATTGGGTGCTGTAATGAAATCTCTGACTCTTAGATCTATTCGTTTAACAGATATTGACAATAGACAAAACGAACTTAATAATCTTCAACAAATCGTTCGACAAAACGGTTATCATCCGGACCACATTGTTCGTACAATTCATCAATCTCAACAACCCTCAATCACACCAACCCCGTCAGAAACAGATCAACAACATCGAAAAGCCGTCCTCCCGTACATTCGCGGAGTCACTGACAAAATAGCACGGATTTTACATCGACATCAAATAAAGACTGCCTTCAACACCACTCAAACTATAGGCAACATAACCGGTAACCCCAAAGACAAAGTACCTAACGAGGATCGAGGAGTTTACGAAATTTCATGTCGCGATTGCCCACAAAGCTACATCGGTCGTACTAATAGGCGCATTAACCATCGAGTATATGAACACTCTCTGTCAGTTCTTAAAAAAGATCCGACTTCAGCTCTCGCGCATCACCATATCCAAATAGGGCACTCTTTCAACTTCGAGGATAGTAGGACTATCATATCTCTCAATTCTCTTAGGGCATCCACTATTCGCGAAGCCATCGAGATAGAGAAAAGACCTCTCTGTCTAAATAGACGCGATGACAGCAATCGCCTTCCCACAGCTTGGACCTCCGTAATTGCCAGATTAAACAGACCAGACACGCCCACCAACACCCAACCAATCACCGCACAGCCCCTTCATCACGCGACATCCCCTCCTAATCGACCGATAACTATAAATAAAAGAAGCAGCGCAGATTTACCTTCAGTTCAGTTACCTAGTGACTCTTGGGGAGTAAGCAGGTTGAGGCCCCGAGTTCGATCTAGACTCTGAAACTCTTTTTCATTTTTTGTCTCTTGATAATGGCTCCAAAGCAGGAGTCGAAACATCGAGTATTTAATAAATTCAGACGCGGTTCTCACCCGGAACCTAGCTTAGTTCATATTAATAATATATATATATATATATATATATATATATATATATATATATATATTAAGTTTTCGCTGGCACTAAATGTATTAGATGGTTTCCGGGAATTCATCCGCGTAGTTGATAACTGATCCCTGCCGGGATCGATGGTAAAATGACGACGTTTCGGCAGAGTCACATCTGCCCTCTTCAGGTTGGTTCGCATAATTCTCGTAGCCTTCTGCTTTCGCTTCTAGTTACTCGAATACTAATATTTTCAGGAGCGCGCACGGGGTTATATAGTTGCGGCTCGGCGCCTACAGGTTGGCACCGTGAACGGCTGCGTGTGACCGGCACTGGGCGCTCAGTGGGAGCGCCTCCCGCCTGCTGATTTGTTATTTCCGGTTGAGTTGTTATTGGACGGGTTACTGTGAGGCCTCTTCGCTATTTCAATTGCCTCTCTTACGAGTCTTGATTTCGGGTGTTCTATATTTGCCAGTACTCTGGTGTTCTCAAATTCTATTCGGTGTGACGTCGTGGTGGCGTGTTCAGCAATGGATGTTGTTTTTTCCTGCTTTCTTATAGCATTCTGGTGTTCATCACGTCTAGCTTGAATTCTTCTGTTAGTTTGCCCCACATAGGTTTTATGACAGTCTGCACATGGAATCTCGTACACTCCCTGTTGTTCTAAAGGGATCCTCGTCTTCGGAGTCCTCAACACCGTGCTTATTTTTCTGTCTGTATTGAAAATAGTATCGATATTGTCTCCTTAGAATTCTTGCAATACTGTCCGTGGTACCCTTGACATAAGGTAAATAAGCCTTGGTTATTGGTGTCTCATGCTCCTCGTCTGTTCGTCTCGGTTTTGACTTTAGGGCTCTTTGAATATTTCGGTCTGTAAATCCGTTTTGTCTCAGAGCTGTTTTTAAACTGTCCATTTCCTGTTTGATGTTGTCCTGGTCAGCTAGTCTTTGTGATCTGGTTACTAAAGTTTTGACGACGGCTTGTAGTTGTGCTGGGTGGTGATGAGAATTAGCATGAAGGTATCTGTTGGTGTGAGTTGCCTTCCTATATACTGTATGGCCAAGGGTTCCATCTTCCTTCCTATTTATGAGAACATCAAGGAATGGCAGTTGATTATTGGCTTCAGCCTCCATGGTGAATTTTATTTTGTGATGGATGCCATTAAGGTGGTCTAAAAATGTGTTGAGGTGTTCCCTCCCATGAGGCCAAATCACAAAAGAATCATCCAACTATCGCAACCATAAACTGGGTTTAAGAGTTGCTGTTATTAGTGCCAGCTCCTCAAAGATCTCCATAAAAAGGTTCGCTATAACTGGTGAGAGTGGCGATCCCATTGGAGCTCCTTCCATTTGTTTGTATCGTTGGTTCTCGTAAACAAAATAGGTGTTTATCAGGCAGTGCCTTGTTAAGTCTACAAGGTGTTGAGGTGGTTTGTATTTTTCTATTATGATATCCAAGGCTTCGTCGATAGGGATGTTGGTGAAAAGGGACACTACGTCAAAACTTACAAGAAGACACTCTGATTGTAAGACCGTTTTTCTAAGTATTTCGATGAAATGTGTCGAACTTTTCACATATGAGTCTGCCTCCTCTGCAAACGGTTGAAGTTGTTGGGCTAGGTATTTGGCTAGGTGTTGTATTGGGGATCCAATTGAGCTTACTATTGGCCTCAAACGTGCACCTTCTTTATGTACTTTTGGCAACCCATAGAATTTCGGACATCTCGATGACTTTTCACGCGGAATGAGTTGCAGTTGGAGATTTTTGCCGATCCTACTTGCTTGGATTTTGGCCTTGGTTGTTTTCTCCAAATAAGTTGTTGGGACAGTAGTAATTTGTTTATATGCTGGATCTGGAAGCAATGTTTGAATTTTGTTTGAATAATCCGCTGTATCTAAAATTACAGTCGCATTTCCTTTATCAGCAGGTAGAATGACAATGTCCTTGTTGAGGCGAAGTTGTTTCAAGGCCTCATTTTCTTCTATAGATAGGTTCCTTTTGGGTAGTTTAGACTTTCTTAGAACATGTGACACATCTTGTCTAATTATTTCAGCGGTGTTCGCATCTAATTTTGAAACTGCTGTTTCCACGCCACATATTATGCTCTCTGTTGGTATGTGAGAGGGAGCAATAGCGTAATTGAATCCCTTAGCCCACACGCCAATCGAGGTAGAGTTCAATTGGACCGAAGACACCACTTCAACACCTTGTAGACTTAACAAGGCACTGCCTGATGAACACCTATTTTGTTTACGAGAACCAACGATACAAACAAGTGGAAGGAGCTTCAATGGGATCGCCACTCTCACCAGTTATAGCGAACCTTTTTATGGAGAACTTTGAGGAGCTGGCACTAAGAACAGCAACTCTTACACCCAGTTTATGGTTGCGATCTGTGGATGATACTTTTGTGATTTGGCCTCATGGGAGGGAACACCTCAACACATTTTTAGACCACCTTAATGGCATCCATCACAAAATGAAATTCAATCAACTGCCATTTCTTGATGTTCTCATAAATAGGAAGGAAGATGGAACCCTTGGCCATACAGTATATAGGAAGGCAACTCACACCAACAGATACCTTCATGCTAATTCTCATCAGCACCCAGCCCAACTACAAGCCGTCGTCAAAACTTTAGTAACCAGATCACAAAGACTAGCTGACCAGGACAACATCAAACAGGAAATGGACAGTTTAAAAACAGCTCTGAGACAAAACGGATTTACAGACCGAAATATTCAAAGAGCCCTAAAGTCAAAACCGAGACGAACAGACGAGGAGCATGAGACACCAATAACCAAGGCTTATTTACCGTATGTCAAGGGTACCACGGACAGTATTGCAAGAATTCTAAGGAGACAATATCGATACTATTTTCAATACAGACAGAAAAATAAGCACGGTGTTGAGGACTCCGAAGACGAGGATCCCTTTAGAACAACAGGGAGTGTACGAGATTCCATGTGCAGACTGTCATAAAACCTATGTGGGGCAAACTAACAGAAGAATTCAAGCTAGACGTGATGAACACCAGAATGCTATAAGAAAGCAGGAAAAAACAACATCCATTGCTGAATACGCCACCACGACGTCACACCGAATAGACTTTGAGAACACCAGAGTACTGGCAAATATAGAACACCCGAAATCAAGACTCGTAAGAGAGGCAATTGAAATAGCGAAGAGGCCTCACAGTCTAAACGCACGCAATGAAATCCAGAACTTATCGAATTGTTGGAAAATTCTATTAAAGACCATACCGGCCCGGACCAGTCCAATAACAAGTCAACCGGAAATAACAAATCAGCAGGCGGGAGGCGCTCCCACTGAGCGCCCAGGGCCGGTCACACGCAGCCGTTCACGGTGCCAACCAATAGGCGCCGAACCGCGACTATATATATATATATATATATATATATATATATATATTTGTTTTTAAGTTTTCGCGGACACTAAGTGTTTCAGTATTCGAGTAACTAGAAGCGAAAGCAGAAGGCTACGAGAATTATGCGAGCCGACTTGAAGAGGGCAGATGTGACTTTGCCGAAACGTCGTCATTTTACCATCGATCACGGCAGGGATCAGTTATCAACTACGCGGATGAATTCCCGGAAACACTCTAATACATTTAGTGCCCGCGAGAACTTAAAAACAAACATATATATATATATATATATATATATATATATATATATATATATATATATATATATTACTTTAAGAAAACATCAAGACAGTCATATTAGAGAACTAAATGATAATAATGATTTGAAGATAACACACACACATATTTTTAGGTAAAGTAAATTCCCTGTTTGGTGCCTGTGAAGCATTGATGCCTTTGGTATATGGTCCTATGTACAGTGCCACATATGCAGCTACAATTAACACAATGCCAGGTTTATTCTACATACTTGGAGGATTTTTAACAATTCCTGCTGTTATTATCTTTGGGTGAGTATAGTGTACATACTTAACAATTATTTTGCGCAGTGGCTCTAGAGACCAACGGATCTGAGAATTATTTCAATTTAGCTAAATCTGCAGTTCCACAAAGTTCGAATTTGGGACCGATGTTATTACGTTTTTCCGTAAATGACTCAAGTAACACAAAACTAATAGAACAATTATGTTTGCTGATGATGTTAAATTGTTTTTGATTTTATAAAAAAAGTGTAAACATTAAAATTGAAGAGAATTGTATCCCGAATATGATTGTCATGTCCTCGTTTGCGTGACAGCTCTCGTTTTGAATGTAAACCATAGTTGGCTATGAGCTGAAAAAATCGGACATTTTTAGAGCTTTTCAACGATATAATACTCGATATAGTTATTCATAAAAATGACGGAGTTATGGATGCTTTTCTCTCTTATTTTCACTTTTATCGTAGGTAGCCATTAAATAGATTGATTTATTAATAACTATTCCAAAAAACAACGACGATTTTTTTATTAGGTATATCAGATATAACGAAAAAACTAAATAAGTAGGTATTAAAAATTTAAGAAATTAAAGTACATAATAATGGTTACAATATATGTTCGAAAAGTCCACCATTGTTATTTAGACAAAAATTGCATCTTTTTATGTTTGACATTACCGCTTTCCTCACAGACCGCTATCAATTTCTTCAATTGCTTGTAATACCGCCTCCTTTAGGTCACCAACTGTCTCAAACTTTCTTTTGTATACTTTGTTTCTTAGCGCACCTCATAAATAGAAGTCTATAACTGCCAAATCGGGAGACTGGGGTGGCCATTCGCGTGAGCCATTTCTTCCTATCCAACAGTTTGGATAGATATTATCTAAGTGTTGTCTTACTAATAACGAGTTATGAGCAGGTGCTCCATCATGTTGGAACCACTCAAGTTCTAAACGAGTTCTCAAATTCAAATTATGCAACGTGTCTTGAAAAGTGTATTGCAATAAATGTAAGTAGCGCTCCCCAGTAAGTGATTCGTCATAGATAAAAGGCCCCAGAATAGTAGACCCTATGATACCACACCAATCTTTTTCATGGCTACCTACGTTAAAAGTGAAAATAAGAGAGAAAAGCATCCATAACTCCTTTATTTTTATGAGAACTGTCACGCAACGAGGACATGGCATTCATATTCAGGATACAATTCTCTTCAATTATGATATTTACACTTTTTTTTAAATCAAAAAACAAAGGAGCTAGAGGGATTTGACTAAATCGACAGAATTTCGTGTTTTCAAAATATCTAGTAAGCTATGACTTTTTACAAAAATCCGAAAGTGTCATTAAATTAGGCCAGTAAAACTGCAAATCTTTCCCAATTTAACCATTGCTCTATCTCCGCTAGTTTCCGAGATCCCCATACTGATCATCAAAAAAAACTCATTCTGTAAAGAGTTCTCAAAGATAGTGCGTTTGTTGCTGTAAATAATAACAAGAGTGGTCAGATTAGTCGAATTATGTTCAATGTACCTGTGAACTGAATATTTCTGAGCAATAGCCAAAAAAGAGTTCAAACTTCTGCCATTTTGATTACTTTTAATTATAAATTATATCCAAATTTCAGGTGGATGTATCTTCAGTCCCGAAGAGAGGCCAAGGCTGCCAAGGAACGAAACGTCGAAGATCAGATCACCAAAGTTCCTGAAAAATCCGTTCTGGCTGACGTAATACTCCAAACTGTTCCAAAAGAAGCTCAAATTGGCTCCCCAATCGGTTCTCCAATAATGAACGGTTATCGAAAGGAAATTGCCGTAGCTAAAATAAATTCTGTGGAAAACGGCGTTGTTAACGCTGCTTTTGAAAATGACGATACGAATTATGACGATTTCGAAAGAAAAAATAATGAGATTAATAAAAGTACGAATGTCCAAGAAGCTAAAATTGGCGTGGATAACGTCGCTTTTGACAAGGAAATTTAAATATTGATGCCCATGGTATCAGATTCAATTAATGTGACAGAGATCTTTAATATATTTAGTTTCATTTTTTATTTAAAAGACGATTGTTGTAATTAGCATGTTGTTGAGTTTTTCAAAACAAGAATGAAGATATAAAATATTTATTTGAAAAATGGTGAAGAAAAATAACGAACAAATAGTTCCAAAAGAAGTTTCCACAGTTAAATTTAGAAAAAGATCCGACTTGACATAAATAAATTAAAATGAAACAAGCATCCCCTGTACTCAATATATTCTGACATATCATGACATTTAAATTTACAGATTTGTATAGAAATGAATGTGACCTATCTTTGACGTCTTACATTGTTCAAAAATATCTGAAATTACATGAATCTACCCTAATAGAGTACAATTCAAAATATTCAAATTGATTAACCTATTTGACAAATATCAGTGGAGATTCATTTAACGACTGTTTCTTAGTACCTAACTGTTTTTTCCCAATTTCCCAGAAACCTTATATATTGTTGTAGAAATCGATTAATTGAATTTTCCGTGACAAAAAGACAACAAACGGGAAAATTCAACATAAAGAATTGTATTGTCATCGGCTCTTGATACGTGTGCAAATTTTCAAGTTAATCAGACTACTTTCTTCGAGGTGTCATTCCTTTGTACGCAAGACAATATATATTATATATAATACATATTGATTCTGGTCAGGGAACCTTCATCAGTTACGCTTCTCACAATTGAATGTCCTCTCGAACACTTCTTTATGTATTTGATACATTTCATTAAATTTGAAGACGCGAGATGTAAGACCGACATCTAGGATTTTGCGAGAGAATTAGCACACAGAGGTTCCGAATCTGGAGCCGTTCCGTGTAATTGCTGTTTTCCCTTATATAATATATATTGTCTTGCGTACAAAGGAATGACACCTCGAAGAGAGTATTCAATATCTCTGACAGGTGAAGTAACCTGAAAAATTTTATCGTGACATTCTGTCCTAGGAGTTAAGGGAGAACAGCAATTACACGGAATGGCTCCAGATTCGGAACCTCTGTGTGCTAATTCTCCCGAAAATCCTAGATGTCGGTCTTACATCTCGCGTCTTCAAAATTAATCAGACTACTTTAAGTTGGTGAAAATTACGTTGAAAGTTTCCGTTACATAGATACATAAATACAAGTCGACCTAATAAAAGCGTGATAAAAAGAGCTAAGACGTATTTCAGAATTTACAACTAAGAGCTACAAACTTCTTAGAAGTATTATCAACATTGGATTAACAACCAACTTACCGTTTCTTTTTCTCTTTATGTGTTCTCTCTCTATATCTTGCTATCTTTTTCTTCTCCACGACAGCTCTTTTTTGCTACCATTTGTTTTACCGGCTCTAAATGTTTTTTCTTTGTTCTACCCCTTTGCCCTTTTATTGATTTTCCGGTCTCCATTAGTTCGTAGTATTCTGTTTGTACTCATTTCAGTAAGACGTCCATACCAATTTAGTTGTTTATTTTTCATTTTACGCATTATTATCTACTAGTTAATAGATCAAATTTAAGGGCATCTAGAATACAACATTTACCACCAGTTAAATGTTATGTGTCCTAAAACTCTCTGGTGACTGTGCCAGTGGTGTGTTTGCTGTTTTTCAGCAATTCAGATTTTTATTTTTTTTTCACTTATTTATTGATGTATTTCGATTTTATCTTTCTTCCATTTCAGAATCCCATAACTTCACCAGCTCTTGTACTTTACTTTTGTAAGTTATTAAGTTTGTTGATGTCAGCTTCACTTATTGTACATAGTTTCCCCTCATTTTTCTTCACATTCTTTATTATCTTATTAACAACATTTGTGCTCATTTTTGTCAAGTTTTTTTTCACATGGAATAAACGATAATATATGTTTGTTTGTCCGTCTAGCCTAGCATTACGTCTAGTTTTGGTCCTACATAATGTCAATATTTTTTCTTTTGTATTATAGTACCTATACAGATTTAAAAAGGTTTGAGCAACATGCTTAATATTGCTCTCTGCATTTGTTACTCTGTCTTAAACTATTTTTTAAATATAGGTATTATTAGGGTTTTTTCAAATCTCGTGACATCTTTTGCGAATTTAATGCTTCTACTTATCTATTACTATTCTTTGCCTATTGTGATATATGTTGTAGTTTCTGACGTCTTTAAGTTTGTTTTCTTTTATGGGTTCTCTTTAAGCAAGTACTTCTTCCTTCAACTGCGTTTTTAGTACTACCCTTTAATCCAGATTCTAGGTTTCCAACATTTCCTCAATTTCTTATGGTTATCTTTTTTGCTTATTACTGTCACTTCTTGCCTTTTATTATCTTTTAGTCTCTTTATTTTTGTTTCTGATTATATATTTTCCTTTTTATTTAATTCGGACCAATTTTTAGTTTTTGGTTTTTCAAATATTGTTTTTATTTTACTCCATGTACCGTATATTCTCTGGGAATTTGTTTTCTGTTTTTCTACAGACTTATAATTTCATGATTTCACCAATATTTGGCAATTATGTCCTAGTTATAAGTTCTTTTGTCTAACATCATCGATTGTCTCCATTAGCCCCCTGATCCGCATCTGTCGATATTAGTATAAAAATTTGCTGGATGCGTCGGTACTAAAGTATCAAAAATACTGTTTTCATAAATTAGCCCTGTACACGGCCGTAGCTGGCTACGGGCTTGGCCCTATATATCAGACGAGCTTCCTGATACCAAATTATTTTACTGTCATCCAAACTACGTATACATATAATGTTTCATTTCGATACAATAATTAGAAATTGGTGAGACTTGACTTCGAAGATTCTGTTACATAGATAGACAGAATAGGTCTTACTATTACTTACTTACTGTTGGGTACTTTCGCACTTTTTCTTTTAACTGATCTCTTTCTTCTCCTATCTTGAAAACCATATATAATTTCCAAAATCTCTCAATAATTTTGTGATTTTTTACAAATGTTTCGCCGTATCGGGTAGCCTTCTGTATACAAAGGCTTAACAGACCGTTAATTTTGCTACTACTAGGTTTTGATTCAACTCTAAATTCTGAAACAGCATAACATTATTCAAAGAAGCAAATTGAATAAAGTAGGATGGTTCAAGTCAACCTGGTCATTAAGCAAAGTGCCCGAAACTTTAATCTGAATTACTTCTATGCTTTGTTTAATTATTATTTTTTTATTTTATGGGCTCTACCGACCTGGCCGATACAGTTTTTAGGTCATAACCTACATAATTTCTTCAATGTTTTTTGTTTATGTCATATATTTTGGATATATTTTTTGCTTATTATTTGTATTTATTACAACGTTAATACTTTTTTTTAAAGAAGGTTTTATTTTGATTTTCAATTAAAAATAACGATTTTTTAAACATTCTTTGATCAATTTCAAAATATACACACAGTAAACGAAAAAACACAAAAATTAACATTTCCAAAATTTGTAATGTTGCCCTTTTGCTAATATTTATAAAACACTCGTAAAACTGTTGGTTCCTGATTAAGATATAAAATATATCAACAATTTTTTCGAAACTTGTGGACATTTCTTTTGAAAAAATATTACAACGGCATAATTAGTTAAATTTTTGATGTGTTATTATCATTTCAATTATTTAAAAATTAGATCAGACTGTCACTAGTTGTATGATATGTGATAATATGCTATAGGTGTATAAATAGTTTTAATTTCATGTAACATAATAAATTATTTTATAGGATTTAGAAATATGTTGACGAGAAAAAACATTACTAACTTTTATCCAGTATTATTAGATGCGTTTACATTTGACCAACATATAAAAATTGACAATAAACTCATAATTGTAATTTTCCCAGTCCTCTAACTGAGAATCGATATATCGAACAACAGATGGGTGTTTTTTGTAAGGCTGTGCAAGTAGGAGGGAAAATAAATTTTGTGGAAAATTTAAATTGTTATCTTTATCTCGAATGTTTATTTTGTAGTATATATCTGTAAAATATACTTTAATTTTGTACACCAGCAGTTTCATTTTTCATTGTTATATCAACCGGTAGTTCAAATGAAAAGAATTATTATCAACTATATCATTTTTCCCATTGACAAAGCTTTGGGCTACTGATTAATACCAGGAATAAAAGGTTCTAACTTTAGAGCTACGGAAGAAGTAAACAAAACATTTTTTTCTTAAAATGTATTGTTTGACACTTTGAACATTCAATGGAACGAGCTCACAGAGGTACCAATTTGGAAGCAAGCTTATGCTAAGGCTGCTACTTCCTAGTTTAGAAAAATTCGCTATTTTCACTGAACCTGTAAAAGAGAAATTAAGACTCTCATTTCTGGAATAGATTATTTTATGTAAAGTTTCATCATTTTGAACCTGGGAGATCTTGCAACGTTTTGATATCTTTAAATTTAAACCGTCATCAGGTGAATGCTGTGGAATTGAAAAGTTTTTATTTGAACCAGTCATGCTCACTGGGCAACGCAATTTCTTACGTAGACCAATCCGCTTATGTCATGGCTGTTAATTGGCATTTTTCGATGGTGATTGGTTCGAAAGAGGTAACAAAGAGGTAGTACTATACAGAGAAGAGATGTGCCAGAATACTGAAATACGGATCGCGGTTAATTGGCATCGGTAGATTGTGATTGGTTAGAGAGAGATGACAATGAGACGACAGGGAGATAGTGACATAGAGAGGAGAGATGTGTCAGAGCATTACCTGAATAATGTAGATATAAATTTGTTTAATGCGCAGGTACTAACGAAAATAAATACTTATGTTTTATATCACTTATAACGAAGCTCCAATGATCGGCAAGAGAAGTCTATGGGGTATTGGCCCCATAGGAGTACCCAGGGGGGATCTGGGGGTTCACCCATCCCCAAATTATTCATTTCATCTGCAGTAATACTTATTATTAATTCTTCATAATGAAGAAGTAATTTTAATCCTTAAGCATTTAGAACTACTGTACAAGAGTTTATTAATAAAATATAATTACTATTGTCAAGCGTGTTTTACACATAGGCCGGTCCCCTGGGCACGCCCAGTGCTCGTTTGGTTCTAGACCCCGCTGAAGAAAGGATTTTAGCAAAATAAAAACTAAAAAAGTAAACATCTCAGTTGATTTGGGGAGTTTTGAGCCACTTAGACCCACTGGATCCGTCCGAAGGTGTGGGTACATCTTAATTTCTCATAAACATCTATGGTTTTTGAATTTTCTCATGCATATCTGTTAGGAAACGCAAGTTGATTTTCGTCGTATGTTGCAAATTTAAACTGAAATTATTATTGTTATGTCCAGACTAATATCTAAAAACTGTTACGTTTTCACTTTTAATCCACTACAAACTATATAAATGCAACATTTTAGCCAGTACTCTGCAATAAAGTGTTGCCAACATCATGACATGCATTAAAAGTTGCCATAGTGTTAGTATTATTATGTAAATAAGGGATGTTTAAATAACTTTTTTGTATTAAAGAAAATCATGGTCTGTGAGAAAAACACTTTAGATAGTTAATGGGATTGACATTTTTATTGGTTTTTCTAGTTTGATATTACTTGTCACATAAAATGTTCTTCATGATATGAGAAGCCCCTAATATTAATTTTAAGGGGCAAATTATAGCATTAAATGGAGAACATAAAATTAACATTATTGCTAAAGAATCATGTAATATATCAAATCAAAGGGCTCATTATGACGAATACAAATTTATATTTTTTATGTTTTTGAAATAAATATTTGAAAATATATTAACAAAAATATTTTAACAAATTACCGATTCCCCCCTTTAGTACCCATACTATAAGATCATCTAAAAGATTTTGTTTACAGGAAAAATACGAAGAAATGCCTAATATTAATATTGGGGGCCAAATTATAGAATTAAATGGAAAATAAAAAAAAATTTGTAACGCAACATTCAATACATCAAATGAAAGGGCTCATTATGAGGAATACAAAAATATATTTTTCATCTTTTAAAATTAATTGTTTACAATATATTATCAAAAAGATATAAAAAATTCTTACTTCCTGCTTAATTTCCGAACCCATACTACCTAAAATTTTGAAAATAACTATGGGTAATGGGGCTCACTTGAAATTTATAAGAAAAAATAGAAGAAAACCCCCATAGTAATTTTGGGGACAAATTATAGAATTAAATGGACAATAAAAATTCAATTTTCAATCGCATCATGTAATATATCAAATAAAAGGTTCATTATGTAAATTGCAAATAAGTCATATTTTTAAATCATTTGTTTAAAAGATATTAACAAAAATATTGAACACCGACTTAATTCCCACTTTAGAAACTACACTATCTAAAATTTTGAAAAATATATTTCATTTGTATTTTTAAATAATTCGTCTAACAGATTTATTAATTTATTATTTAAAACTTGACCTATTTTCGCCTTTAAATTCCAATCTATAGAGCCTAAAATTCAGATAGTAGATTATAAAAGGCTTTCCTGTAAGTTTATTAGTAAAATAAAACTCTAATGGTAATTTTAGGGGCAAATTAGAAAATTAAATACATACGTATTTTTATAAAAATCAAGCGAATCATGTAGCAGATAAAATATATATTTTATAAATTTCCTTTAAAATATATTAGGGTAAATATAAAAAAATGCACTCAGTCCCTGCTTGTCTGAAACTGAAATATTAGAAGGAGCTACAGAGTATGCCAGTCCAACTCGCACTTGACCAAATTATTTACAGAATGTTTTGATTGATCCTATCATGCGCCGATAAAACGGCACAAGTGAATAAATCGGAAATTTTCTGAAGCCTTGTTAACGCAAAATTGTGTGTTTAACTGTAAAAAGGAGTACGAAACTTGTTTTGTTTTCATTTTTTTGACAAAGCTTATTTTTTAAAATGCCATATCGTTTACATCATGTATATTTAGGGGAATACTTTACATATCCCATAAATTAGGCCATACATGTAAAAATATTTTATGGGTTGCTGTTGTCAAAATAAAAATAGATCTTGGTTGGGATATTAGCTAATGCCAACCTATTTACGAAACTGAAATAAGTTATATGGGAATAACAAATATATACTTGCTGACCAATTATCTGTTATGCAAGCTCATTGTTTTTTTTTTCTAACGATGATTGTCGAAAATATTATTCACTAAAAGTGAACCTCACGAAACAACTTCTGATTAAGTATTTGATCTGCATTTCTAATAAGATCACTATAGATTCAGACAATAGATACATCACGATTTACAAAAACACAATTTCACGTAATGCCTATTAAGAGAATGACTTTTTATTTTGATGTCTTTCGTTCGGATAGAATTACTTTCTTGGGCCTGTCAAGAGTTCGGGCTATTGTGCAAACGTAACATAATATTTGTGTGAAACCTGGTGTGAATCTAAAAATTTCGGAATATGATTATTTAAAAACAACGAAAGTAAGATGATATAATTTTATTATTTGACTTCCTCTTTTAAATCATGCCTGAATTTTATTGCTCAACTGATAAAACGTTACGAAATATTTGTGCACTAAATTAATTTCGGGTTTGGCTTGTTTCACAAATGATTTTTAGTGTTCACAAAATTTTCGGTACACTTAGAATATCTGAGATATAATGTATTTTCTTTTGACTATGACATAACTTCTTGGAAATTCTGATCACGGATTTTTTCACGATCAACGCATTTTATCTACTACTAGCCCATCGCTCGGGCTAGATAAATAGGGGTATATTTGTTATCTTTATCTTGAAAATATTTTTTATTTGTTAATTTTCACAAGCCCTACATTTTTAGATTTTGTTGTGAAAACTGTTTTAACATCTTCATTCTTGAACGAAATTTATATGGCTAAATGGATTATTTGAAGACGCGAGATGTAAAGACCGACATCTAGGATTTTCCGGGAAACTAGCACATAGAGGTTCCGAATCTGGAGCCGTTCCATGTAATTGCTGTTACCCGTAATTCCTAGGTTAGAATGTCAAGATGAAATTTTCAGGTTAACTTTACCTGTCAGAGATTTTGAAATAAAGATAGAAACCTCAAAGAGAGTTTAAATGGATTATTTTGGGATTTAGTCTAATAAGCTAACGTGTTTCAGATTTTTGATATTTGATATTATGGTTTTCCCGTTTTCCATTTTAGTTTTTTTGTGAGATGTTTTCACATTTCTGAAATTATTGACAGTTTTGACATTATTGACATTTTAGACATTTTTGACGTTTTTAACATTTTCAATGTTTATGATATTTATACCATTTTTGACATTGTTGACGTTTATGACCTATCATTTTTGACACTTAAAATTTTTGATATTTTTGTCATTTTAAATAATTATGATATTTATGACATTTTACGCAGTTTTGCCATTTTTTAGATTATTCCATTTTAGGGTTCCGTATATACAATATACGGATACCCTTATAATATCACTCCGGATTTCTCCCTCTTTCACATCACAGCAATTTTCTCCTAAACTACTGGACGGGAAAGGTTGACATTTGGTATCAGTGTATAATTTGGTGACCAGATCAGAAGCACATATCGCAAATGACGAAATTTTGATTTTAGGGGTACTTCTGGGGGAAGTTCCCCCCTATCTTCGAAACTATAAGACGTAAAAGTTCGAAAAAAATTGAAGATATAATTTTACCGGAAAAATACCGAAAAACCTCTACTATTAATTTTGGGGGGCAACTTACAGAATGAAAACAAATATATCTTTTTCATATTTTTAAACTAAATTATTTAAAAGAAAATAAGGAGAAACCCCTAATATTAATTTTAGGTGGCAAATTACAGTATTAAATGGATAATATAAAATTAAAATTATTTCTATTGCATGATGTAATATATCGAAACAAAGGGCTCATTATGACGAATACAAATATTAAAAAATTACCCATTTCCCCTTTATTCCCCAAACTATAATAAAAATATGAAGAAATCCCTAATATTAATATTGGGGGCCAAATTATAGAATTAAACGGAAAATAAAAAATATATTTTTTTAAAAGCATCATGCAGTTCATCAAATATTATTAGGAATACAAATGTATTTTTTTTCATATTTTTAAATTAAAGGATACTAAGAAAAATATGCGAAAATTACTCATTCCCCCGTTTTATTTCCAATCTATAAGAAAAAAATATATAGCCTTACTTGAACTTTACAAGAAAAATACCACTAGTATTAATTTTGGGGACAAAATTATAGAATTAAACCAAAAATAAAAAAAACTTTTTAAACTCATCATGCAATATATAAAATGAAGGGGCTCATTATATATTTCTCATATTTTTAAAATTAATTGTTTACAAAATATTACCAAAAAATATTAAAAAAATTCATTCCGCTTTATTTCCGAAACCATACTACCTAAAATTAAAGAAACAATTAGGGGTACTGGGTAATTATAAGAAAAATTAGTAAAAAACCCCAATATTAATTTTGGGTACAAATTATGGAATTAAATGGAAAATAAAAATAAAATTTCAATCGCATCATGTAATATATCAAATAAAAGGCTCATTATGACAATTACAAATATGTTTTTTCATATTTTTAATTCATTTCTTTAAAAGATATTAACCAAAATATTAAACCCCATTTATTCTTCCTATAGAAACTACACAATCTAAAACTTTGAAAAAAAATATTTTATTTGTATTTTTACATAACTTCTCTAAAAGATTGAAAAAATTATTATTTAAAACTTGACCTATTTTCCCCTTTAACTTCCAATCTACAGAGCCTAAAATCCAGACAGTAGATTATAAAAACCTTAAGGGCCAATTTAGGAAATTAAATACATATTTTTATAAAAATCCAGCAAATCTTGTAGCAGATAAAATAAAAATCTATTTGTGGAAAATAAGTGTATATATTTTGTAAATTAAAAAAGCTTCCTTTAAAAAATTCATTCTCTGCTTGTCTGAAACTGGAATATTAGAAAAAGATATACTCTGATTCACCTACATTGTTTCAAATCTTAAAGGTGGTACGGAACCCATAGTATGCCAGTTCAACTCGCACTTGACTAAATTATTTCACATTTATAATGACGTTGATATTGTTGAAGTTTTGTTTATTTTAAATTTTTGAGACGTTACTCATTTTAGGTTTTCTAAACAATAATTTTTGACAATTTTATATGTCATAATTTCACAGAATTCCAGTCTTTTATCGAGTCGTCATCTGAAAGTTGGTGAACCATTTTTTATTTATATAGACGAAATTTGTTTTTTATCAACACCTTATGTATTGCACTTCACACTTCACAGATAGACAACTGTACAGGCATTAGGGGCCCTGATTCTTAAACCATTCCACTGCTCTACCACTCGACTTTCAACTTATGTCACATTAAAACTGACATAAATGAAGTTTAACCCATACATGAAACTGCATTTATGTCACTTTTCATACGACATACGTCCTTTGTCGAATGGTAGAGCTGTCGAGTGGTCTCAAGAATAGCGGCCCAGCTTCATTGAGATTCTTTCTATACTCACCAATTATTGAGTACCTACCATTTTGCATATGTAAACAGATCTTACTACATTAATCTGTTGTTCACACAATTTAATAATCAAATAAGAGGACATCATCAAGATAAAATCGACGAAAAGTGGTCATTTTCTACCCAAAATGAATGGTTCAATAACTGTTTTACTTCACTAATCCCAAACAATTAATAAATACATTAAATCTGATAATGTCAACTACTAACAAAGCCGTTTGTCTTATTATTTAATTCATAAACAAAAACCTTTTATTGTATTGCCGCAATACGTTATTTACCTACTCATTACATTCTCCTGACACCATAATTACTCAAGCCACATCGCAAGCATTCTCTTCCAGTTTATTTGTTTTATCAGAATTAATTGAAACTTCATACCTTGCATAACCAAGAAGATACCCCGAACTCCAATACGAATCTAATTACGAACTTTCTAATTCAGGAATCACAATGTGTTCTCTGCTCCGCATTGTGTTTGTTAATCCATTAAAACGTTAAATCTCGGACGAATTACTTCTTTTGTTGTTGATTTTGACGGCAATTTAAGCGGATTTTTTTTTCTTTTCGCAGAAGATGGACGGGCACGTGACTGTAGAAAGTGAGTAATTGCGTTCAAAGGTTGTTAATTTAGTCGAGATGGTTTTATCATTGAAGCATTTGAACGGCGGTATCGTTGCAAAAAAGACTAATTGCTATATCCTTGAGGCATGCTTTAATACAATCGAAATTTGAAAGTAAAAATTGAATTAATTATTTTGTCGAAGAGATTGTAGAGATTTTTGTTTGCCAGGTGTCTAACAATAATATTTCTTGATAACAGAATGTTAAGTTTGGAGGAATGGACGTAGTATGCGTAGCTGTCATAGCTGCTTAACATGTCAAGTGTTTTAATTCTTTTTAATTCTTAAGGATATACTTTGATTTGTAGTGTTATTACACAATCGTTTCCCAGTCCAACTTCTAAAGAGAGACTAGTCCCAAAATGGCAAGCGTGAAACTGAACTTGTCATCATCATTATCGTCAGCAGTTTTTTTCATCCACCGTTGCTCTGTTAAGCACAAGCTTTCTTAAAACTCTACACTCTTCTTTATATTGGGCAATCCTTGTTCTTACTCTTCTCCTTCTTGTGCCTGTCCGTTTCGGATGTGAGCTATCTGCATAGCTGCTGTGATCTTATTGACTGCTGTTCAGAAAAGTTGCTTAGTGGATAGTGAGTACTACTTTTGTAAATTCTGCAGTCAAGATACGTTTACCTGGATCTCTTTTTCACGCACATATCTCTGCAGAATGAGTTGCGCACTACTTAAATATACAGCTATTCTGCATTTTACGTTAGTAAGGATCTCGCAATCTTCATCTATTCGGCGTAGCACGTCCTAATTCATGACAAGGTCTACATACGATATTTTCGGTATTAGTCTAAAACACTAGATTTCAAACGCCTCGACCTTTTTCATAATCCTTTCTGTCAGCTTCCAAGACTACACTCTGTAGAGAATAACTGTAAACACATAATATCGTAACTAATGTAGCTACGGACGTCATCACTTCTCGAGAAAGAAAACTTAATATCGGTACAGTATCCAACCCAAGAAGTAGCTATTTACTTAGTTAAAATCCTTCATTCTCTAGCCCAACAGAAAATGATATGATTAGCTTCAATGTTGTATCTCTTTTTACCAATGTCCCAGAAATGTTCAATATGTGAAAAACAAAACACAATATTTTTTCTGACATCATCAAACTAATACAAAACTATTCCAGTACGTATTTTTCCTTTCAGAACACTTTGTTCAAACAATTCTGTGGGGCAACTATGGGGTCCCCTCTTTCTTCAGTGCTTGCTAATATTTACATGGAACAAATCGAAATCGAAGTCCTAAACTCGTCTACTTTAAAACCGTCGAACTGATATGTTAGATAGATTGCTTTCTACAACACCTCAATAGTTTAGATCCTGACATTCCGTTTACAATGGAAATGGAGTCCGATTCTTGTCTCCCATTTCTTGATGTCTTCATAACTAAAAATACCAACTGAAACTTAAATGCCCAGTCACACCATAACCCTGTCCAATTGAGTTATGTAATAAAATCTTCAGCCTTCAGATCTATCCGATATTGATAATAGACAAAACTTAATAAAACAAACTCTTATTCAAAACAATTCGTCAATCTCAAAACCAATTCACCAACTCCGGAAAGTCCTCCTTCCGTACATTCGAGGTGTCACTGATGAAATAGCACTGATTCCTAATTTAAATCAATTAAAGACAGTTTTCAACACCCACAAGCTACCTAACCGGGAACCCAAATGACAAAGTACCTAAAGAGGATCGGGGAACTTACGAAATTCCATGTTGAGATTGTCCTTAAAGTCACACTGGTAGTACTCTCTATCCGTTTGCAAAAAAGATCCGACTTTAGCTCTGTCTTATCATCATATCCAAACAGGACACTCTATCAATTTCGAAGATAGCAGCGCTACCATATTCCTTTATTACCTTAAGGCATCCAGTATTCTCGAAGCTATAGAAATAGAGAATCGGCCCCTCTGTCTAAACCGACGTGATGATAGCACCTGCCTTTCTACAGCATGAAGCTGCGTAGTAGCCAAACTAAACAAATCAGACACACCTACCAACAGCCGACAAATCACCACACAAACCCCTTATCAAGTGAGATTCTCTGATAATAATCGACCGACAAATATAAATACAAGAAGGAGAGCAAATTCACACTTGGGGAGCAGGCAGATTGAGACCCCATGAAGAACCTATTTCCATTTTGTTTTTCAATTTGTTCCTTGATAACGGCTCAGCGCAAAATATAAAAACCATATTAATAAAGTGTAAAGTTGATGCAAAGACAAACTATACAAATCTACAACCAGATAAACAAATTCAGTTATTATAAAGGGATAATTGTTATAGAGATACCAAGAATAAGAATACTAAATAACAGAAGAGACTATTGAATGAGATGAAAGGTGATATTAACGTTTACAAAATTTGTGAAATAAAAACAACTTAAACTATTGCAAAGCTTAGTAAAAGTTTGAGTATATTGGAAAGTTAAAAAGGATAGAAAATGTATTAATACTTTGAAATTAAATTGAGAGGTAGAAAAAATATAGTAGCATAGTTAATCACTACACCACAATAATTTGGTCAAGTGCGAGTTGGACTCGCATACTAAGGGTTCCGTACCACCTACAAGATTCTAATACTCCAGGTTCAGACAAGCAGGGAATAGTGGATTTTCTTATATTTACCCTAATATCTTTTAAAGGAAGCGTTTTAAATTTATAAAAAAAATACACTTTGATTTTCCAGACATAGACTTTTTATTTTATCTGCTTCAAGATTCGCTTGATTTTTATCAGAATACATATGTCTTTAATTTTCTAATTTGACCCCCAAAAATTAACATTAGAGTTTTATTTTACTAATAAACTTTCAGAGAAGCCTTTTATAATCTACTGTCTGAGTTTTGAGGCTCTGTAGATTGAAAGATAAAGGGCAAAATAGCTCAAGTTTTAAATTATAAATTATTAAATCTGTTACTCAAATTATTTAAAAATACAAATAATATATATTGTTCAAAATTTAAATAGTGTAGTTTCTTAAGTGGGAATTATGTCGATGTTTAATATTTTTGTTAATATGTTTTAAACAAATGATTTAAAAATATGATATATTTGTAATTCACATAATGAGCCTTTTATCTTATAAATTACATGATGCGTTTGAAAATTAAATTTTTATTTTCCATTTAATTATACTAGCTGTCGCCCAGTGGTCGAAATTCGACCAATTGTGTTAATATCTCTGACAGGTTAAGTAACCTGAAAATTGTATCGAGACATTCTATCCTAGGACTTTAGGGAGAACAGCAATTACACGGAACGGATCTAGATTCGGAACCTCTGTGTGATAGTTTCCTCGAAAATCCTAGATGTCGGTATAAAATTTCGCCTACAAATAAGTAACGAAATTCAAGTTTATTTTAGATATAATTCATAGGACTTTATTTGTGTTCAAATTCGTAATTCTTAATTTAATGACAACAATTCAACCGCTAATGGACTATCCTACATATTTATTTTTTCTAACCTCCCTGTATAGCTTTTATTAAAATCCTCATTATAATAATTCCATCTCATTATATATTTCCACCACCCTGTATATGCAACTGCTCATGGACCACGCATAATATTTTTTAACTTTTTGAACCACCCGGTATACCATTCTGTATATGACACTGCCTATGAGCCACCGAATTTACTCTTTTTGTTTGTGAAATTTTTAACTATCTTCTGTAACTATAATTCTACTCCGACCTATATTTCAATCATCATATATATGGAACTCTTCTTGGGCTACTCTATAAATCATTTACTTTTATAACATTTTTTATCATCATCCTGTATATCTATAATTCCTCTCACCCAATATTTCATCTTCCCTATATATACAACTACTTATGGGTTACGAAATGTTGCATTTCCATTTCCGCCACCCTGTATATACATCTCTGTATAATATTTTTTGCACCACCCTGTATAACTGTAATTCTACTGCACCTTCTATTCCAAGAACCCTGTAAATTCAAGCGCTAATGGGCTTTCCTATATAATTATTTTATTAGTTATAATTGCACTCTACTCTATATTTTAAACACCTTATATATGCAACTGCTTATGTGCCACCCACGAAAAAAATGATTTCTAACATATCTGGAATCGCCCTGTATAATTATAATATTCAACGATTACTTTACCACTAAACAATAACAACGCTTGCATGCCACTTCCAGAAGTACATGCTCTAAGTATATAACAGTATTGGTCCCTCTATATGTAATTACTCAATGTTTTGAGTCTGGCGGCGGCGGCACATTCAGTTGTTTGGAGTTGACATTATTGACGTAAATAATGAATTTTTATTATATTTTATTTAATGAATTAACCAATATTATAAATTAATATTAGCATTTTGCACTGAAGGTCGTCAGTAGCTACTAAACAAAACAAAAATGAAGAAAATCGGTTGAGAGACAGAGGAGAAAATGGTACCTGATCGTTTTGTCTTTGCGTATTTATATATAGATAATTTTTCCCTAAAATTACTATTCTAATACTTTTTCTTATAAATTTCAAGTGAGCCCTAGTACCCCTAATTATATTCAAAATTGTAGGTAGTATGGTTTCGGAAATAAAGCGAGAAATGAAGTTTTTATATCTTTATGTTAATATCTTGTAAACAATTAATTTTAAAAATATGAAAAATATATTCCTCATAATGAGCCCTTTCATTTGATGTATTGCATGATGCGTGAAAAAATATATTTTTATTTTCCGTTTAATGATATAATTTGGCCCCCAATATTAATATTAGGGATTTCTTTATATTTTTCCTGTAAACAAAAAAAAAATAGATCTTATAGTTTGGGGAATAACAGGGGGAATGGGTAATTTCTTTAAAAATATTTTTTAAATATATTTTAAAATATTAATTAAAAAATAGATATATTTGTATTCGTCATAATGAGCCCTGTGATTTGAAATATAACATGATCCGTTAGAAACAATTATAATTTTTTATTTTCCATTTAATTTTATAATTTGCCCCCCAAAATGAATATTAGGGGTTTCTCCTTATTTTTCCAGTAAAGTTCAGGTTAGGGGCTATACCTCCGTTTTTTCAAAATTTTCCAGCTTATGGTTTCGGGGATATGGGGGGGATGAATAATTTTTTTTATATTTTTGTTAATATCTTTTATTTTATTTATTTTCAAACTATGAAAAAAATATTTTTGTTTTCATCATAATGACCCTTTTATTTGATATGTAACATGATGGGTTAGAAACAATTTTAATTTTATATTTTCTATTTAATTCTATAATTTGCCTCCCAAAATGAATATTAATGGTTTCTCCTTATTTTTCCAGTAAAGTTGAAGTGAGGGGCTATACCTCCATTTTTTTTAAATTTTCCAGCTTATGGTTTCGGAGATAAGGGGGGGATGAGTAAAATTTTTTATATTTTTGTTAATATCGTTTAATTTATTTATTTTAAAAATATGAAAAAAATATGTTTCTTTTCGTCATAATGAGCCCTTTCATTTGATATATAACATGACGGGTTAGAAACAATTTTAATTTTATATTTTCCATTTAATTCTGTAATTTGCCCCCAAAATTAAAAGTAGAGGTTTCTCCTTATTTTTTCCAGTAAACTTCAGGTCAGATTCTATTTTTTTTATAGTTTCGGAGATAAGGGGGGGATGGGTAAATTTTGCTATATTTTTGTTAATATCTTTTTAACTATATTTTTTTTAAATATGAAAAAAATATATTTGTGTTCCTCAGAATGGGACCTTTCATTTGATGTACATGATGCGTTTAAAATTTTTTTTATTTTTATTGACATTTAATTCTATAATTTGCCCTCCAAAATTAATATTAATGGTCTCTCCTTATTTTTCCTGTAAAGTTTGGGCAACGTTCTATATTTCCTATTTTTTCAAAATTTTGGGCTCAGTAGTTTCGGAGATCAGGGGAGGAACGGTCGATTTTTTTAGTTTTCCCCTCCAGAAGTACCCCTACCATCAAAATTTCTTCATTTACGCTATGTACTTCTGATCGGGTCACCAAACTATACATTGATACCAAATTTCAACCTCTTCCGTCCAGTAGTTTAGGAGAAAATTGCTGTGATGTGACAGAGGTAGAAATTCAGAGTAAGGGTATCCGTATATTGTATATACGGAATCCTAAAAAAGAACCAGATTCGTGATATGTGACAAAGAGGTTTCCTTTTCCGATCACTGGACCAGAGTCTTGCTCTAGGATCAGCAGTCACATGTAGATCACAGGCCACAACGTTTTTTCTTCGGTTTTGTGGTTCTTCAGTGGTTTGTTGAATACAGTAAGTATACTGGGTAATAATAATTAGTAGTATTAATTTAATAATACAAATTTAAACAAAATTAATAATAAATAAAACGTAAGTTTTTTGTAGTATATGTAAATATAAGAGTTATTAAGAGAAGTTGCAGATCAATGAAATATTTATGAAATGCCATTTACGTGCCAATGATCCATTCTAATTAATATCACCTTTTACTGAAAGTGAAATGCTTCATTGAATTCAGTGAGTTACAGCGGATAAAAAATTGATTTATTACGAATTTGTGTCTATAAAAGCAATTACGAATCTTCAAAATTGATGGATCGACATATGCTGAAGAAATATTTACCATTTGATCAAATTGCTTGCTTCGTGGCGTTAATTTATTAATAACCGTCATAAATTTTATATTAGATGGTGAAAAGACACTTGACACAAGAAAAACTTGCTACAAAACTTTTCAAACGGGCTTGGTCTGTACACAGGTAACTGTCGAATGATTTAAATGCAATGCATTTTAAAAATGAATTTGGCATTTTATCAGAATTGAATTTAATTTCAGTTGTGATAAATTTTACAGAATTTTTACTACTTTTCCTGGAGCTATTCCTATTATGGGTCTATGTTTGCGTGGTTCAATTAACTTTAAGAGAATATGTCTAATGAAAGTTTATGAATTATTCCAAAAATACGTTAAAATATGTGAAAACTTACCAAGTTAACAAAAAGCATTGATAAAACTCCTACGTTCTATATTCAATTTGGCTTTAGAGACAAAGAATTTTCAAGTATATGGGAGATGAACGGTGAAATATGCTGACTCGAACCGAAGTACACTGCCTGAATGAAATAATTATGATTTTGGGGGTACTTCTGGGAAGAAACTTTGCAAAAATTGACCATTTTCCTTATTTCAGAAAAATATGGCACATAGGAACTTGTCCAAAGTTTACAGGAAAAACAAAGAGGAAGCTCTAATACCATTTTTTAAATTAATTTGTTTAAAACATATTAACAAAATTGCTTTATCTCCGAATAAATCTTTTCTAAACTTTGGAAAAGTCTGCAGGAAGTAAAGCGAGGGACAAATTATAAAATCAAATGAAATAAAAAAAATGTATTTTCTTGTTTGGAATGATGTTTTAACATTAAATCTGTTGCCCAATCTTTTCAATCTCTCTGACAGACCCTCTATCCAGGGTGAGTTTTTTTTATGATCAGTATGGGGATCTCGGAAACTAGCGGAGATAGAGCAATGGTTAGATTGGGAAAGATTTGCAGTTTTACTGGCCCAATTTAATGACACTTTCGGATTTTTGTAAAAAGTCATGACTTGCTAGATATTTTGAAAAAACTAAATTCTGTCGATTTAGTCAAATCCCTCTAGCTCCTTTGTTTTTGATTTTATAAAAAAAATGTAGATATCAAAATTGAAGGGAATTGTATCCCTAATATGATTGTCATGTCCTTTTTTGAATGGAAATCATAGTTGGCTATGACCTCAAAAAATCGGATATTTTTAGAGCTTCTCAACGATATAATTGAACGATTTTTTTATTAGGTATATCAGATATAACGAAAAAACTAAATAAGTAGGTACTTACTAAAAACTTAAGAAATTAAAGAACATAATAATGGTTACAATTTTTGTTCGAAAATTCCACCATTGTTATTTAGACAAAAAATGCATCTTTTTAAGATTGACATTACCGCTTTCCTCACAGACCACCTATCAATTTCTTCAATTGCTTGTAATACCGCCTCCCTTAGGTCACCAACTGTCTCATACTTTATTTTCTATACTTTGTTTTTTAGCGCACCCCATAAATAGAAGTCTATAACTGCCAAATCGGGAAACCGGGGTGGCCATTCGCGTGGGCCATTTCTTCCAATGCAAGACTTTGGATAGATATTATCTAAGTGTTGTCTTACTAATAACGAGTTATGAACAGGTGCTCCATCATGTTGGAACCACTCAATTTCTAAACGCGTTCTCAAATTCAAATTATGCAACATGTTTTGAAAACTGTATTGCAAGAAATGCAAGTAGCGCTCCCCAGTAAGTGATTCGTCATAGATAAAAGGCCCTAGAATACTAGACCCTATGATACCACACCAAACATTAAAACCAAATTTTACCTGGGGTCGTCTTTGCTCTACATGGAAAGGGTTTTCTTTAGCCCAGATATGCTCATTGTGTCTATTGAACATACCGCAGTTAGTAAATCTAGTTTTATCTGACCATAACACCTTTAATGGAAACTGTGGATTGTCAAGGCACATGTCTCTAAACAATGTACAAAACAAAATACGTCGATGTTCGTCACCAGCATGCCAAGTTTGAGAAACTGAAAGTTTGTACAGGTGGAACTTGTGCTCTTTCAGTACCTTAACTACAGTTCGTTGAGATGTGCCAGCTTCTGCCGCAATCTCACGAGTTGATGTAGATGGATTTTGATTTACCATTGCCAAAACATTTATTTGTGCTGCTTAGTTGGTTTGATTACGTTCCTTTGGTGGTTTAGTAAAAGATCCATATCTGCGTAAGCTATTGTAAGGCCTCTTAAATGTACATAGAGCAGGTTGTTGACGATTAAAATATCTATGAAAGTATTCCTCAGCTGTACGAACTGAATTTTTATGGCATATGATATAACATTCCACCATATTCAAGTTTTCTTCGTTAGAATATTCCATTTTATCAGGAAAACTTGTCAATATCGACTGTCAGTTCATTACTACTAATGGAATTACTCTCAAATGAGGAAACATCAATGTGAAAACAAACTTTTTCATGGCTACCTAAATTAAAAGTGAAAATAAGAGAGAAAAGCATCCATAACTAAGTTATTTTTATAAATAACCATATCGAGTATTATATCGTTGAAAAGCTCTAAAAATGTCCGATTTTTTGAGTTCATAGCCAACTATGGTTTCCGTTCAAAAACAGACAAGTTTGTACCATATCTCGAAAAAGAGAGCTGTCACGCAAACGAAGACATGACAGTCATATTCGGGATACAATTCCCTTCAATTTTGATATTTACACTTTTTTTATAAAATCAAAAACAAACGAGCTAAAGGGATTTGACTAAATCCACAGAATTTCGTTTTTTTCAAAATATCTCATAACCCATGACTTTTTACAAAAATCCGAAAGTGTCATTAAATTGGGCCAGTAAAACTGCAAATCTTTCCCAATTTAAGCATTGCTCTATCTCCGCTAGTTTCCGAGATCCCCATAATGATCATCAAAAAAAACTCACCCTCTATATTTTTATTTAAATTTATTTTCATCATAACAGTTAGTCTTTGCTCTATCATATCATAACACCTGTCTTATAACACGCCACTTATGAAATTCTAAAGACCACTCATTCAAATTCTTCCCACTTGAAAGCTGTTTGTTTAACTTAATAAATGTTCTTTAGAATTATTTGTGCTACCTGTATATTTAAAAATCAACAAAATTTTTTTTATGTCAACTTAAATGTTATAAATTAAACTTGCAATTTGCAATTTACATTATCAATACATACTTTAAAGCCATTGACAACGAAGTCAGAAGCGACTTTGAAACGTTTGGTATTTTCTTTCAATATACAGCTTTATATTTCGATTATGCTGTTATTTCTCAAGAAAACATAAATTTAATCAAGAATATACCACAACATTTGGAAAACAAATATGTCGGTTTATTCAAAAGCAGAAATGGCTGACATGCTACTGTTTCTCTATTGATTATTCTTTAGAAACTGTACTTAAGTTAATTGACGAGCAACCCGATATCAGCATTAGGAAAATTGCTTTACAGTTACATGTTGATCATATGACAGTATTTGCCATCTTAATGAGACAGCGGTTATATCGATATCATGTACGAGTTTAGGCACTGTTTCCTCGTGATTTTCCTATCTACCATATTCGTTTTGGATGCTCGATATGATTAGACGACACCCAGAATTTCTTGAGTATATTTTATTTACTGATGAAGCTTGTTTGTCAAGGCCGTTGATAAATACCACCTCTACCACATATCGACGGCTATTGATGAAGCTGAGCACCAAGAACGATTTTCTTTAAACGTATGGATTGGAACTACTGGAGATCACATAATTGGCCCACATTTCCTTCCATCTACATTAAATGGTGTTTAGTAACATCAGTTTAACTAAGCATATCAATGAACTGATCTATAGATTTTCAAATAATTCATGATGTGTTCTAGATGAAAATTCGACCAACTTCACACACTTTATAGTAGATATGATCGTTTTTGTATCACATATTTAACTGAGTTATCTTGTTCTTTAAGGAGTCATTATTGTTAATGTGCCTTGAAGACAAGTAATGTTAATTATTATGACATCCGTTGTATAAGAAATTAAATAAATAAATTAAATATACCTATCTTTATCAATGCTTACATTATAGCTGTACAACTACATTGTTATTCCCAGTTTTATATGACTTCAATTACTGAAAATCGCTTGTCACAAGCGGTCACGCAGAACCTTTTTCTCCGAGGACAACAGCATTCCTATTAACACAGATGCATATCTCTATTAGATGTAATACCAGCAATAACACTAAAACTATTTCTAAATTGAATCGTTCAAATGATATCATAATCGTAATGATTATGAAATAATTTTTGAAAAATGATCGAATATATTCGTGCAGTATATAAAAACGGTAGTCAATTTTTTATTGCAGCCGATAGGTTTTGTATGTCATGGGCATGTCGTTACTCCCTTGTTTAATTATTTAAATAGATTATTTAGAATGATAAGGCAACTAATGCGTTTACATTCATACATTTAATGTATATTATGGTTTATAGTTTTTTTGTAATAAATATTTTTTAATTAAAATATATTTGGTTTGAAATAATCTAACTTGTTTTTAAGATTTTAATTGGGTTTCGATTTTTGACAGTCTTCTGCATACGTTATCATAAATACCAATAGAGAATAGATTTAACAACAAATTCAATGGTTTAATTAATTTTTCTCTTACACCTCTTATTTCATAGCCACCAGATTGAAAAACGGTTATTGATAGAATTAAAGTAAAAGACGAATACGCTAGTAAAGTATTTTTGACAATAGACATTTGCGCCACCTCGTGTTTTATTTGTGGAACGCTGGTTCTGTCAAGGCCGTAATTTATGTTGGCTGTGTTATATATTAAAATTTATTTATCCCATAAAATGGAAAGAAAAACATCAAACCGAAAGTACGGTGTAGTTGATTTTGATAATACATCAAGGACAAATCAAAAATTACAATTATACCACTTTCATGGATTTCCATATCAATTAGAGATGAAGAAAAAATGAATTGCAGCAGTTCGACATCATGGGTGAATAAATTTGATTTCTACGTTGTTAGTCATTATTGTATGTATAAAATTAATCATAATTGTTGTTCTATTAACATAACTGAGATTTTTAATTACAGCAGTGGGGCAATCCATCTCAACTAGAAACAAATTCAATGATTTGCAGTGGTCAAATTGTTTGGGAAAAAAGTAAACAATTCACATAACAAAAGTTACAATCCAACTATATTTCCTGCAATATGTATATAAAAAAGCAAAATCTTCATGCTGGATTGTGGGATGAAAGATTACGAGGACATACAACAAGAAAAAATTGCATCTTCAGAAGTCGATGAAGCTCCAATTGAGATTAACAATAATAAGTAAATATTTATAAGAAAAAAACATATTAACTTTATTCATTATATATAATTTATTGGTAGATCTCACTGACGATGAAGTTTTAATGGATCAAGATAAAAATTTTGAAGATGGAACAAGAATAATAAAGCAACGACAGATGCAAATATACATGTTAAGTCACAAAGAAATGAATATTGATTATATATTATTTATAGCTTTTATAATAACTAATAATAAAGAAGCCCTCATAAAAAATAAAGATAATGAGAATAAAAAGTGTTATTTATTTAAAAGAGTATAAATATTGAAATATTACAGGAAAGATAGTTGAATTGTAAACTTTGTTATGTATCTACATTGTTTAATTTTTCTGCTCCATCGAAATGAGTACAGCAAATCCTTGAATATGTTCCTGGTTGCCATGACTTTTCATCCCTCAATTTACTAAATTGTTACTTTTTTTCTTTATTCCTAATAGAAAATATTATTAATTAAAAAATTAAAAATTATGTTAACCTTAAATTTCAATTTATTCTGGAAAGAAAAGTATTTACATGATTAGCTTTTCTGATTACAAGAGTTATTGAATCTTATTTTTGTTAACAGAACAGCAATTGTGATTAATTTAATGTATTTAGGAATGACTAAAAACGTGGAAATTTAATTTAATTGCCCTTGACGACGAACTGCTGTAATCCATTTTTTCCTTCCTCTACAATTGCTATAGAAATCCAGGAAAACGGTAGAATTGTAATTTTTGATTATTCCTTGATGTATTTTCAAAATCAACTACACCGCACTTTCGGTTTGATGTTTTTCTTTCCATTTTATGGGATAACTAAATTTTAATCTATCTCACAGCAAACATAAATTACGGCCTTGACAGAACCAGCGTTCCACAAATAACACACGAGATGGCGCAAGCCTATTGTCAAAAATACTTTACTAGCGTATACATATTCAGAATTTTATATTGTTACGTATCTCAGCTATGAATTATCGTCCACATCTGTGATCAAGCCAGCTGGTCAAAAAAAAATCGAGTACAGTCAAAACAATTCCAGAAGTAATGTGAATGGTAGCGGCCGCGGTGCAGGCTGATGTTCTAGAATTGCTGATTAAGATGCCAATTAGCAAAGGAAGGTTGCCATTCGACTCATGAAAAGTTCTCTTTTCTTTGTGTAGCTATATAATTACTATTTTCCGATGGGATGCAGGTTGGAGGGAGGATGCCCCTCCAGAAGTACTCGACTATGTGAGCATTCATGAGGAACCTGCGGGTTTCGATTTACCTCGCAATATATGGAAGACGGCAAATAGAATTAGAACGGGACACAGCGTCTGCGCAGATATGCTGTATAAATGTAGTAAACAACCCACGCACAATTGTGAATGCGGGGCAGCCTATCAAACAGTCAAACATATATACCAAGACTGTAAACTTACGGCCTACCAGGGAACAATAACGGATATATATACTCTCCCTCCTGCAGCGACTGAATGGATAAAGAACCTACCTGTTAGTTTGTGATTACTATGTGTGGACTTGTTATTTACAAATGCTCTGTTTCTGTTTTTACTCTGTACTATTCTTGTTCTTGTGTATTGTTAGTGTTTAAATGTAATTTCGTATTTTTATATTATAAGACCAGTTCATGTATACTATTGCCATACGCTAAATAATAAATACTATTTTCCATTGTAGATTTAGTGTAGGTTTTAGAACTTGAATTTTTATTATCGAGTTGTCAGTTTGGAAGTTATAGAAAAGTAAGTAAGTGCAGTACGGTTTTATAAGTTTTGTTAATTGAAC
The DNA here is from genome assembly GCA_034190945.1 of Octodonta nipae. Taxonomy (NCBI): domain Eukaryota; kingdom Metazoa; phylum Arthropoda; class Insecta; order Coleoptera; family Chrysomelidae; genus Octodonta; species Octodonta nipae. Next base: position 40,667,047 of record CM067216.1, on the reverse strand, counting down.
TCAAGTGCGTAGCAACATGCATATATCGCTATACTGAGGATCGTGATTTCTCCTGATGGGTTCAACCAACTGTTTTCGTTTGTTCTGTCCTGTGCTTCCCAAAAAGCTTGGCAAAATGAACATCCCGTGTTTTCTTGATTAGTCCACATAGTTTATGTAATACTTCTTGCAGTTTTTGCTGAAAAGTTCCTAGAGGTAATCAGTGTCTTTCAGTTATCTTCACCTCTACGAACTACATGACCAAAAAACTGAAGAATTAGCTGCAGACAGATTGATAAGAATCTAGTTTTTTGGGAATGATACCACATAAATTTGAAAGTCTGTATATTTCAAGTAGTCATCAATGTTAAACAATAAAACTGATGTAACTAAGAGAATTTACTCCAAATTTGATATATACAGCGTAGCACTCAAAATTCTAAAGATTATGTGAAATAACAAAGTTTTATTCAAATTGAAAGAGTTATCTTTAGAATTTCATGTGGTGCTCCTAGGTAAGATTTTGTTATTCGATAGGACATTCGCCAAAACTGAGACCAATGAAATTCTGATGTTCCACAGATCTCATTAAAGTCAGAAAAGAAAACCTGGGAAAAACCTTATGAACTATCCCGATATACAGGGTGAGTTTTTTTGATGATCAGTATGGGGATCTCGGAAACTAGCGGAGATAGAGCAATGGTTAAATTGGGAAAGATTTGCAGTTTTACTGGCCCAATTTAATGACACTTTCGGATTTTTGTAAAAATTCATGGCTTACTAGATATTTAAAAAAAAACGAAATTCTGTCGATTTAGTCAAATCCCTCTAGCTCCTTTGTTTTTGATTTTATAAAAAAAGTGTAAGTATCAAAATTGAAGGGAATTGTATCACGGATATGATTGTTATGTCTTCGTTTGCGTGGTAGCTCTCGTTTTCGAGATATGACACAAACTTATCTTTTTTTGAATGGAAACCATAGTTGGCTATGACCTCAAAAAAATCGGACATTTTTAGAGCTTTTCAACGATATAATACTCGATATAGTTATTCATAAAAATAACGGAGTTATGGATGGTTTTCTCTGTTATTTTTACTTTTAACGTAGTTAGCCATGAAATATATTGATTTATTAATAACTATTCCAAAAAACCTTGAAAGATTTTTTTTATTAGGTATATCAGATATAACGAAAAAACTAAGTAAGTAGGTACTTACTAAAAACTTAAGAAATTGAAGTACATAATAATGGTTACAATTTATGTTTAAAAAAAGTCAACCATTGTTATTTAGACAAAAATTGCATCTTTTTAAGATTGACATTACCGCTTTCCTCATAGACCGCCTATCAATTTTTTCAATTGCTTGTAATACCGCCTCCCTTATGTCACCAACTGTTTCATACTTTCTTTTATATACTTTGTTTTTTAGCGCACCCCATAAATAGAAGTTTATAACTGCCAAATCGGGACACCGGGGTGGCCATTCGCGTGGGCCATTTCTTCCTATCCAAGAGTTTGGATAGATATTATCTAAGTGTTGTCATACTAATAACGAGTTATGAGCAGGTGCCCCTTCATGTTGGAACCACTCAATTTCTAAACGAGTTCTCAATTTCAAATTATGCAACATGTCTTGAAAAGTGTATTGCAAGAAATGCAAGTAGCGCTCCCCAGTAAGTGATTCGTCATATATAAAGGCCCCAGAATAGTAGACCCTATGATACCACACCAAACATTAAAACAAAATTTTATCTGGTGTCGTCTTTGTTCTACATGGAAAGGATTTTCTTTAGCCCAGATATGCTCATTGTGTCTATTGAACATACCACAGTTAGTAAATCTAGTTTCATCTGACCATAACACCTTTAATGGAAACTGTGGTTTGTCAAGGCACATGTCTCTAAACCATGTACAAAACAAAATACGCCGATGTTCGTCACTAGCATGCAAAGTTTGAGAAACTGAAAGTTTGTACGGGTGGAACTTGTGTGCTTTCAGTACCTTAACTACAGTTCGTTGGGATGTGCCAGGTTCTGCCGCAATCTCACGAGTTGATGTAGATGGATTTTGATTTACCATTGCCAAAACATTTATTTGTGCTGCTTCGTTAATTTGATTACGTTCCTTTGGTGGTTTAGTAAAAGATCCATATCTGCGTAAACTATACATAGAGCAGGTTGACGACGATTAAAATATCTATGAAAGTATTCCTCAGCTGCACGAACTAAATTTTTATGGCATATGATATAACATTCCACCATATTCAGTTTTTCTTCGTTAGAATATTCCATTTTATCACGAAATCTTGTCAATATCGACTGTCAGTTCAGCACTACTAATGGAATTACTCTCAAATGAGGAAACGTCGAAGTGAAAACAATATTTTTCATGGTTACCTACGTTAAAAGTGAACATAAGAGAGAAAATCATCCATAACTCCGTTATTTTTATGAATAACTATATCGAGTATTATATCGTTGAAAAGCTCTAAAAATGTCCGATTTTTTGAGGTCATAGCCAATTATGGTTTACATTCAAAAAACGATAAGTTTGTGTCATATCTCAAAAACGGGAGCTGTCACGCAAACGAGGACATGACCATCATATTCGGGATACAATTCCCTTCAATTTTGATGTTTACACTTTTTTTATAAAATCAAAAACAAAGGAGCTAGAGGAATTTGACGAAATCGACAGAATTTCGTTTTTTCAAAATATCTAGTAAGCCATGACTTTTTACAAAAATCCGAAAGTGTCATTAAATTGGGCCAGTAAAACTGCAAATCTTTCCCAGTTTAACCATTGCTCTATCTCTGCTAGTTTCCGAGATCCCCATACCGATCATCAAAAAAAAAACTCACCTTGTATATTAATTTCATCCTTGATTATGGGTAAACAGGAACAGCTGAATTCTATAGAAGTACTAACTATAAAATCGTTTTCATTTAATAAAATTAAAGCAGACTCTTTCAGCTTTTGTTTTGTACTGAGTTTTCCCTTGTGTAATAAGATGGAATTTTGAAATTAGAAATTAGCCTATTAATTGTTCTTGCTTATGATTAAGTAGCCAATCCAACATAATCCACTTCCACATGTGGTTCCGATTCCTTTTTCATAGAGCAGAGATAAATGCACTGAATGTAATTTCTATACTTTACTATCTACAGTTTTGATTGAAGCTGAATAAGGGCGAATGGAATTCAATGATATAGATAGAACAAACAATAGTATTAATGCGATGAATTACACTGGAGAGAAAAAAAAACTATTTAAGAAAGGTAAATATGAAGAGTTTAGACAAATGCCAAAAATGATTTCGTATTTGTCTAAACTTTTCTTCAAACAAGATATGCTAAACTGGTATATAAAATTGAATGGAAAACATTAATAGACAAGAACAAAGGATTAAAATGTTGGACGAAATGGACGGCAACATATTAACTACATCAACAGACGGAAACGATACAGATATAAGAGAGGAATATAAGGAGATAACTATAAGTGAAACACAAAAAGTTATTTAGATTTACATGAAAATCTCAACAAAACGAAACTTCAATGAAGAAAAGAAAATAACCAATGCAGGGTAAGGAGAAACAAGATATGCAATTGCATATTACAAGGAGAAAACTACAATAATCAATCAAATACTCTAGTTTTATGGAAGAAATATAGCACAAATGTCAATTAGTAGTGTATTAAATAAATTCGATAGAATTACTAATTTAGTTTTAAATTTTAAAAGATTCGGCGTTTGTTAACCTGTCAAGAAGAAGAAGCTCACTAATAGTTTTGATTGTCCACCAGAAACTATTAGGAAATTTATATTTTTCAGTTATAACAGAAAAAGTTATCGCTAGATTTTATATTTGATCAATTTACAAATTCCTCGAATGAGTCTAGTCTAGGAACTAAAATTTGTAACAAACTGAAGTCATAGTAATTACATACAATTTTCAATACGATGACTTGTTTAATCATTTGTTAGAGTAAAAATTATATCTGCTGCAGATTTTAGACAAATACCACCAGATGTTTCTAAAGTGTATAAAAAGAATGCATGTTTGAACCTAAGCCGGCCCTGGTTTCATTCCAGTACGACATCTATCGGGAGGAAAAAAATTAATCTCGAAATAGCTCGGCAACTGTAGAATTTATACCGGATTGTAAGAGAAGATTCGATGCTGATTTTAAAAGGAGCGGCCCATCATCGCAGCAGGCAGTTAGTGCGGCGAAGAGCTTATGTTGTATTATTATTGTGATATTTGAATAAGCTGTTGTGTATATTCGATGTAAATAAAAGTTTCTAGAAAGTGAGAGTGAAAATTGGTTTTTAAATTTTAATTGAATAAAGACGGTTTTAGAAGAGGGCAATCGAGGGAGCAGCAACCTGAACAACAATTCTCCCACTCTTTCAACTGATTGAACATTCTTATGAAAATTAATATTACCTACTCGAAAAAGTTCAAAGTATTTGGATTAATATTTACCAGTAGAAGAAAAATCTCGTTGAATTGCAAATTTTGATAACGTTCGTCATCTTCGATATGCTATTTAGGTCAAAACCAGTTATTTTAGGTAATTGGAATTCGGTCTACTTTAAGGCATATTTCGTAATATCTTTTAAACATAATTCCCATTATTTGCGAGTCATCGTGCAACAAAAGCAATATAAAAAAATTAATAAAAAATCCATAGGAGGTTATATTTACGAATCTGTCACTCACAGTAATATCATAATTATAATAATCTGTATCAGTACATAAATGTATATATGTAATCATATTGATTGACGTAAAGTCTATCTGTTCAATACTTGATATGAGAATTATTGGTTATAGGCGGGACTGTATGAAATTTTATATGAAATGTAATTGATATTACATTGTGGCCAAGGGTTTTCTAGGAGTTTTGATATTTGTAAAGGTTCATTTTAAAAGAGAATTCTTCACCGACTTAAAAAATATTGGGTTATTGTAAATAATGGATCCATTTTTAAAGATAAGTATTAAAGTACAAATCCAAAATGAACAATGTTTATACCAATGGAAAATTTTCTAGCAGAGAGTCCAAATATTATCCTTCAAAAAAAGCCATCAAATTCGTCTTTCACACTTTCTCGTCTAGATTCCTCTACATGTTCTTTGCGCCCATGGGGATAAAGTTTTTTTTGCAATACATTATAAATGTTCAATGTGTCCACCGTTTGCTGCAAGGCAAACATCTATCCGGTAACTGAACTCGCCCCTCACATGAGCAAGTGTATCTACGGTTACTGAGTGCACGGCAGTTGTGAGACGGTTCCGCAGATGGATCAGAATTATTAGTAGAGGTGGGACGTAAACAGCTGCCTTAACTCCTTAAGAAGTAGTCGCATGGGGTGAGATCTGGAGAACTTGGTGGCTAGAAGTGTAGAGCCTTCATTTCCTCTGCAACCTATCTAGCGCTGAGGAAGGGATGCATTCAAAAAGCCTGGTACATGAAGGCGACAAGGAAAAGTTCCGTCCTGTTCGAAAATCAAGCCCTGTGAATCTTCCACAATTTGATGGAACAGTCATTGTTCCAACTTGTCCAGGTTCGTTGTTCCAGTTACACTACTTTTCACAAAGAAAAATTGTCCATAAACTTTTGTACGGCATACGTTTACCTTAGGTGAGTCTCTTTCGTGTTGCAATGTTAAATTTGGATTTTGCAAAACCCATTTGCAAATATTATGTCTGTTGACTTTTCCCCTAAGGTGGAAAGTCGCTTAATCGCTGAAAAAGATACGCCGCAGAAGCATTCTTAGCACTTAATTACAAAATTTGAGACGAAGCTCTTCATGAGGGTTGAGAGCTTGCACAAGTTTTAATCCTTAAGGCTTGTACAGAAAACGCTGTCTCAGAACTTTCCTGACAGTTTATTGGCATATTCCAAGTTTTCTACTAGCTCTATTAGTAGACTTACTTGGTTTGCGACCAAACTTTCTTCGTACCTCTAACAGCATACTCGGTTAAAAATTAGAAATATTGGTTTCGTAGATAAAATATTAAGGCTAGAAACTAATGTATTTTCTACAGTTATTTATATTTATTAAACCTTTCTTTGGGCTTAAGTCTAAATATTGATACAAAAATTAAAATATAAAGTGATCAACAATTTAAAAGATCCATAAAATAAAATTTTGTTTTCATTAATATAATTTAAAATTCGTTTGGAATATATAATCTTATAGCAAAGCCAGAAGATTTATCCAACAAAGTGATAAAATACAATATATACAATTTTTATATTTTAGTGTAACTTGAACCTGTAGAAAGAAATACGTACGTCACTGACTTCTATTAAAAAAATTTTATAAAACTTTTTTCTGTATATCAATAGGACATTTCAAATATGCCCCGCAGCTACAGTAAATAATAAGGATATCAGTAACCTAATTCTGCATTTGTTTTTGTCATAAAAAAAGACAACTACCAAACTGGTCTAACTATTACGGGGTTAGCTGTACCCCCTACAAGCACCTTTACAAGTTGTCAGCAATATCGAATTTCAAAGCTGCTTTTAAATTATTATAAAATGTATGTCATTTCATAAAGAAATTTTTGTTATTTTCGAAATCAACCTACTTAGTAATTTTAGCAAAACATAATTGATGATTTACATCACAAAGCCATAAGCCAAGCCCTAAACCGAATCAGAGCTCATTTGTATACGACTCTAGACATCTTTGCCAAATGTAAATTGGCCACACTTGTATTTCAAAGTAATCGATGACTTGTCATTACGTAATTACTACGTAAGGTCAAAGTTGTACTGATCTCATTCATTCATGACAATTTATATTGGATTTCGTTACAAGAACTAATAATAATTAAGTTGACACTCTTCACAAAAAGCATTTATTCAATTAATATTAAGATTGTTTTTCACAATGACAAAGCGGAGTATGGAGAGCCTGTAGTCCAATTAAACAGAACTTTTAATCAGAATTTTGGAGACAATAATACAGGCATGTTGGGTATAGTCTAGAATAGAAATACTCTAATTGATATGAATTCTTTTTATGACATCTATAAGAATGTGCTAAAGGATCAATTTGACATAATAGGTTGGTGCAAATACGAAAAAAAATAAAAAATTTAAGCGGTTTAGTGTAAAATAAATCATAACCAAAAATTATGTCATAGTGGAAATTCCAACGGTTTAAATGAGGCCGGAGTATTAAAATAGAAAATAATTTGGTCAAGTGCGAGTTGGACTCGCATACTAAGGGTTCTGTACTACCTTCAAGTTTCTAATATTTCAGTTTCAGACAAGCAGGGAATGAGGTGCATTTTCTTATATTTACCCTAATATCTTTTATAAAGGAAGTGTTTTAAATTTATAAATATATACACTTTGATTTTCCACACATAGACTTTTTTATTTTATCTGCTTCAGGATTAGCTTGATTTTTATCACAATATTTAATTTTCTAATTTGGCTCCCAAAAATTAACATTAGAGTTTTATTTTACTAATAAACTTTCAGAGAAGCCTTATCTGCTGTATGAATTTTGAGGCTCTGTAGATTGGATTAAATCTGTTATTCAAATTATTTAAAAATACAAATAAAATATATTTTTCAAAATTTAAATAGTGTATTTTCTAAAGTTGGAATTAAGTCGATGTTAATATCTTTTAAACAAATGATTTAAAAATGTGATATATTTGTAATTCACATAATGAGCTTTTATCTGATATATTACATGATGCCTTTGAAAATTGAATTTTTATTTTCCATTTAATTGTATAATTTTTCCCTAAAATTACTATGGGGGTTTTCTAATATTTTTTTTTTATAAATTTCAAGTGAGCTCCAGTACCCCTAATTATTTTCAAAATTTTAGGTAGTATGGTTTCGGAAATAAAACGAGAAATGAAATTTTTTTATATCTTTATGTTAATATCTTGTAAACAATTAATTTTAAAAGTATGAAAAACATATATTTGTATTCCTCATGTGTTTTTTTATTTTTTTATTTTCCGTTTAATTCTATAATTTGGTCCCCAGTATTAATATTATGGATTTCTTCATATTTTTCCTGTAAACAAAAAAAAAATAGTCTTATAGTTTGGGGAATAACGGGGGGAATGGGTAATTTTTTTAAATATTTTTTTAATATATTTTAAAATATTAATTAAAAAAAAATAAAAAAATATTTTTGTATTCGTCATAATGAGCCCTGTGATTTGATATATTACATGATCCGTTAGAAACAATTATAATTTTTTATTTTCCATTTAATTCTATAATTTGCCCCCAAAAATGAATATTAGGGGTTTCTCCATTTTTTTGCACAATTTGCCAGCTTATGTTTTCGGAGATAAGGGGGGATGGGTAAAATTTTTTATATTTTTGTTAATATCTTTTAATTAATTTATTTTAAAAATATGAAAAAAATATATTTGTTTTCGTCATAATGAGCCCTTTCATTTGATATATAACATGATGTAATTAATTAATTTGCCCCCCAAAATTAAAAGTAGAGGTTTCTCCTTATTTTTTCAGTAAACTTCAGGTCAGTCCCTATACGTCTAATTGTTTTCAAAACTTTACGTTTTATAGTTTCGGAGATAAGGGGGGAATAGGTGAATTTTGGTATATTTTCCTTAATATTTTTTTACTAATTTTTTTTTATATGAAAAAAATATATTTGTGTTCTTCAGAATGGGACTTTTCATTTGATGTATTACATGATGCGTTTGAATTACTTTTTATTTTTAAATTTTCATTTAATTCTATAATAAGGACCCCAAAATTAATATTAATGGTTTCTCCTTATTTTTCCTGTAAAGTTCGGGCAACATTCTATATTTCCTATTTTTTTTCAAAATTTTAGGCTCAGTAGTTTCGGAGATCAGGGGGTGGAACGGTTGATTTTTATAGTTTTTCCCCCAGAGGTACCCCTAAAATCAAAATTTCTTCTTTTATGATAGGTACTCCTGATCGGGTCACCAAACTGTACGTTGATACCTAATTTCAACCTCCTCCGTCCAGTAGTTTAGGAGAAAATTTTTGTGATGTTACAGGGGCAGAAATCCGGAGTGATATTAGAAGGGTATCCGTATGTTGTATATACGGAATCCTAAAAACCCAAGAAAATTTATAAAGGATTTTTTTTATTTGAAAAATGAGTTTTTCAGATTTAAAAAAATCATGATTATTTAGTGTAAAAGGTATATGGAAAAAATAATAGAAATGAAAAAATATGTTGTAGGTGTTTTAAAACTTATAATATGAGGTTATGTTGAAAACAACGTGAAAAAGTTTTAATTTTTTTTGAATACTTACAACCTTCGTATAGAAGACCTTGGGCTAGGAAGTGATATTTAGCCCGAAATTGCAAAAAAAACATTTTCAACCCCTAAACAGCTCCCCACTTAATCATTTTCCAATACCTAGAGTTTAATTTTTGTTTTTTTGTGTTACTACTATCTACTACTACTAAATGTTGCCACAACTTCCTTGCCTGTTTAAAAAATTTCCATCGCTGAAAGGTAATTGCACTACCCTATATAAACAATTGTAAATGTTATTAACAAACTAAGACCAAAAAGTAGTCTTTAAAAATTTCTCAAATAAGGGTTTTTATAGAGGAAGATATTACCCATTAAAAAGTCCGGATTATTAATAATTTGTGTATAATTTAAACTCAATATCAAAGAAACATTTTCATCTAGGAGTTTCAGGAAAATCTAGCTCACAGAGATTCCAAATCGGGAGTAGTACTATGTGTAACGCCGGTTTGCTGTGATTCCTAGGATAGAAAACACACAAAAAAATTCGTAGGCTTACTAAAACCTCTCAGACATTACGATACTAACTTTTAGAGATTTTTCAATCCATTGAACGCAAGACAATACAGTGTTTCTAGTCGAGAACCTTCATCAGTTGCGCTCCCCTCAACTGATTGAATTCTCGAATAATTAATAATGTCCTGAAACTCCTGGATTTCGGAATTCATTTCGCGATAAAATATTAAACTCAGTTATATGTACTATATATACATAAATAATTATTCGAAAATTCAATCAGTTGAGGGGAGAGCAACTGATAAAGGTTCTCGAATGATTTTGAGCTTCATCGAAAAAAGGTGTATAGAAAATTTCGATTTGGCATTAACAGCAAAATTGTTAAACATTAACATGCTAAAATTGAACAAATCATGCTGTAAACATAAATTAAATAAAACCTTGTACTATTCGAAAAAAAAAACGTTCAAACCAATTTCCTCAAACACACATTTGTAGTAAATATATTTAAATTCCCATCTGATTTGATTTGTTTGTTTCGTTCTCACTATTGACCTGATTTATATTTTTATGAAATTGTTAATTCTTAATTGAGTATAATTCCTATTTCGATTTGTACTAGTTTTTTAGGTTCAATTTTATTTGATTATTATTAATTCGTTGTCAGGTCAAATTTACAATTTCTATTTAGTCGAATTATTTAATAATTTGTGTTCAATACTTCGTATATATATAGATCCAGATGTTTCTCCAATACAAAACTTATTGCACTCGCTAGAAATTCTATAAGTGCATTTTTTTGAATTTGGTGTTGTTTGTTGGTTTTGTGTTCGATATAATTGATTTATTTTGGGTATGTTTTGAATTGAGCCATGATTATTAAATAAACGCGTCTTGTAAGTCTGGGAACATTAGATATGATACTTACACACTAGGAATCATTTTTACCTATGGAAACGGTCTTCTATTCATATTTTCCATTTCCCGATGTCCTAATAACCAAAACTAATTAAAAGAAAACCATCGAATTGTACATTTTCAAATAATTGCCTTTGGCAAAATTTTATTTTTTCATTGCATTAACTGCCAATATGAAAGGGATTTGATTTAGATCCACCTACCTTTTGAAAGTTTTGAAATAAACAGATTTTTCTTCAAGTGCCGTGTTATACCCAAATAACTTACAAATACAGTGTGTTTCCAATCCTATTGTCAGGTTCTGAACTATAAGTAAATATAAAAATAATAATTTTTCAAAATGCAACATAAACGATTTTGTGAGTGGCATATACTTTAAAAAAAATAGTCTGTAATTGAATCGTATACGAGGGCTGCCTTTTATATTTCGGGATTGCACAACCCTAGTGCAATCTGACAACTGACAGCTCTGTCGTAAATTTTGACATTTTCGAGGTTATACGTACTCAGAACGTTTTGAGATACGAGCGCTATGTGTTGTTTACAGTAACTTAAAATCTTGAACATTTTCGTGCGATTATTTTTTACAACTTTCGACGTGGATTAAGTCAGCAAGAGTGCATGGATGAACTTAATTTAATTTTTGGCGATGAAACTCCATCAAGGACCACTGTTTATCGATGGTATGGTGAATTCAATCGAGGTCGTAGTTCACTCTAAGACGAATTTCGTGAAGGTCGTCCAAAAACAGTTGTTGTTCCGGAAACCATTGATGCTGTGCGCGAACTGATATTGCAAGATCGTCATGTGACATATCGTGAGATTGAGTCAACCTTACACATTAGTGGGACTAGCATACATTCAATATTGCATAAACATTTGAATGTCAAAAAAATTTGTTCGCGTTGGATCCCACACAATTTGTCAATCGTTCAAAAAAAGGCTCGTGTCGATTGGTCGAAAGAAAAGCTCAAAAAATATGATCGCAGTGCTTCAAAACACGTTTATGACATAGTGACAGGTGATGAATAGTGGATTTGCGCGTATGAGCCCGAAAGTAAACAGCAGTCGACTGTATGGGTGTTTCAAGATGAGCCGAATCCAACAAAAGTTGTTCGCGCACGAAGCACTTTCAAGCAAATGGTCGCCTGTTTTTTCGGAAAAACTGGATATGTCGCAACCGTACCACTAGAACAACGCAGAACAGTCAATTCTGAGTGGTACACAACCATTTGCTTGCCAGTTGTCTTCCAAGAAATGAGGAAAACCAACAGCCGAAGACGGATCACTCTTCACCACGACAATGCGAGCTCTCACACATCGGCTTAACAACTGCATTTTTGAACACTGAAAACATCGATTTGATGAGTCATCCGCCGTATGGTCTTGACTTGTCACCAAATGACTTCTTTTTATTCCCGTACGTAAAAAACAAACTGAGAGGTCACCGTTTTTCGACACCGGAAGAAGCGGTTGCTACGTTCAGAATGCATGTTTTGGGGATACCTCAATCAGAGTGGAAAAAGTGCTTCGACAATTGGTTCAAAAGCATGCAAAAGTGTATAGATCTTTATGGGGAATATTTTGAAAAACAATAAAGCGATTTTCGATATTTAATATATGTTTTTGTTCTCTAATCCGGAAATATAAAAGGCAGCCCTCGTATTTTTGTGTGAAAATATGCAGTTGCTATTGACATTTCATAATCCTTTATAGTAAGAGTAAACGTAATTTCCAATAGTTTTCAAATAGCTACACGTTGTTTCCCAAATATTTCCTTGTTTAGACAATTGTTTAAATTGTCGCCTACAAATGAGTCTAGTAGCACAATGTACCGGTATAAAATTCTATTTAATGCTTAAAAGGAAAAGTTTGTCGTGTTTTTGATCGCACCGTTTGAATATAAACACTTCGATAAACAATACGTGATCGGCATTTAGGGAATGAAATTTTGTTTAACTTTGACTAGATTTACATGTATATTCTTTCAAGTAGAAAAAACTCGTTTAAATACAACAACTATTTTGAAACAAAGAAAAAACAATTTCAAAACAAATTTCCAGAACTTATGTTCACCATAAGGTTAATCTTATTTTGATAATTTATATATCTTATAGATATAGTATTCTTATACAAAGCAAAATTGTAACTTTTTTAAATTATGTGTTGCTAATTTGTTAAACTGTTTTGTTCTCTGGGTTCCTGAATTTCAGCACTTTAACCGTGAATATTGCTAGTAGTAGGTAATGATTTGATATTAGTTATGTTTTCTTCAAGTTTTAAGTTTGTTGGATCTTATCTGACAGATTTTCATTATTTATTTAGTAGATTAGATGTATATAACATATATAGTACACCAGAAAGAAATGGAAAACACCAGGGGACATGCAACTTAAAGTTACAAAAATAAGAAAACATGTGAGGAGAATATTGCAAATGAGGAAATTATGTGAAATAAATAAAGAACAGAGAGTGACAATTTTTTGTCAAACCTAGCATACGGTTGAAAAATTGACAAGTGATGATTACAAAATACATCTTTTATGCTTTTATGCCCTCTCTACCAACGGTTACTACATAACATAGTAGGTTAGAAAGTTTTTTCCGACTTTCTAAAAAAAAGCATAAGCTTGAAAATAACTACATTTTTAAAAAAAGTCGGTTCCAAGCTAAAGTGAAGTACTTCGCAACTTCGCTGTTCAAATTGGCACCGACTTCAGAAAAAGTAATTAATTGTTGTAAATTTTTTTTATATATTATGAAAAATAAAGATATTTTAGTTTTAACCAAAATTCATATTTGCTGACAAACCACGTATACAGTTGAAAAAGTGACATATAATGAGTACAGTATACATTTCTGACCATGCAAATATTTTTATGAAGAATAACTTTTTCTCAACATAATATTCATAAGAACGTTTTCCGTTTGAATCCAACTTATGAAGACACACTGTATATAGAAACCAACTGAGAACCTTTCACCTTGAAGTTGATTAACTGACATGTATTTGGATTTCAACTTTCAGTTTATTACAATTTTTAATAATACAGCACAATTGGGTGCAGTTTTCAATTAAAATAAACTTTCCTTGATTACAATTTGAGATATTATAAAAAATAAAATTAAGTCACTTTTAAACAAAATTATATCAATTTTGTTTTGAAACCTAGTATATAGTTGGAAAAGTTTAATAAATAATTATAATACAGTTTTTAGTGCAATTGCATTCGTAGATACAGTTTTTAATTCTAATTACTTCTATTTGATAAGAATTTTATATATTAACAAAAATAAACATACTTAAATTTGTAATCAAAATTCCTATTTGATGACAAACCTCGGCTACTGTTAAAAAAGTGACATGGAATGATTACTGTTTACGTTTTAGACCATGCAAATCTGTTTATGAAGACTAACTTTTCCCCTTAAAATTATTAATAAAAGTAATCGTTTGATTTATGAATACACAAGGGAGACCCAAAAAAAATTGTCTGATATGAAAATATGTTTGTTTATCATGTTTTAAGAGCCCTTTCCAAAGGACAGCTTAAAATTTTTTTTAAAGGTCGCTCAAAATTTTTTTAAATTTCCAAAACTATTAAAAATCGATATATATATATATATATATATATATATATATATATATATATATACTTTTTCTCGAGACTTCATTCCTTTTTACATGAAAAATCATGAAAATCCTGAAAGTCTAAATTTTAATATTCAGAGGTCTCTCCAAATTTTTTTGAGTTTCAAAGAAGAGTACTTTATATCATTTTGAGGTACTTCTAAATATGAATATTAACGAACTAAATATATTTTTTCTTTAATAGTTAATTTTTTTCTCGGGCTTTAATTTTTTTCTTTAGCATGTCAAATTAAAGGAAACAAATATTTAGTTTGTTAATATTCATATTCTGAAGTTGATCAAAAATATAAAGTGCGCTCCTTGGAAACTTAAAAAAATATATATAAAAAAGTACATATAAATAAAAAAAAATCGATTTTTAATGATTTTGTATATTTTAAAAAATTTTGAGGAACCTTTAAAATTTTTTTTGAGCTGTCCTTTGGAGAGGGCTCTTAAAGCATGTTAAACTAACATAATTTCACATGAGACAAATTCTTTTCTTTTGGGTCGCCCTAAATACACACTGTATATACATGTTATATGAGAAGTGCACTAACTTACAATTTACACGTTAAAGTTACCATAGGTGCTTGAACCGTAATTGACTTCACACAAGTATCATATTACAACTTCCTAGAATTCTTAGAAATCACGTAGACGCTTTGTTCACATGAAAACTGATGACATAGCGTCAGCATTTTTACGTTATAAATGTAACCGAAAACAATTCTCAGTGTTCATTATCTTCATTTAACTTCATACCTATAATATTGTCTTTGTAACTTAAACATATGAATTTTTTGTAATAAATATATTTTTTTTAAAAAGTGAATTTAGTGAAACCAAATCTAAAAGTGGCGCAGTCAGTAGGATATTCCAAACGTAATTAGAACAAGAAACAGTCTAACCAATTACGGTGGTTTCCTAACCTTCGCGGATACAAAGAACCTACTTGGACACCAACTACCGAGCTGAACAAGGGAACAAGCAGCGGCTAACCAGTGTTCAGTGACGGATAGAACAAGTCCTATGATAGGAATAATCACGTAAGCGTTTAAAAAGTTATAATATTTAATAATTGCTGAACAACCAGTTCTATCATTCTTCCTATTTTAACTGAACCATCCTAAATATTTACCCAAGAACGAATTTTGATATTTTATTTTGATAGTTTAAGATATTCTAAATATTTATTTATGTTTATACCTTTATTTAACTTATACTTATTTTAGAACCAGTAACAAAAATTTATTTCTCATATTTTTCTTCATTTTAATTACAATCGCAATTATTTACTTCGCTTTTCCCAAGCTTTGTATTTTCCTAATATTGCACAATCTTGAGTAAAATTACAAAATGCCAGAAACTAGAGCTGTAGCACAAAATGTAGAGCCCTACAAGCTCTCAGAAATTTTCGCCATTATTCCCGAATACGATGGGAACCCAATATTTTTAAACACATTTATCTGTTCTTGCAATACCGCATATAATATGGCATCTGATAATCAACAAGTTCTGTTAATTCTCCACATTAAGAATAAGCTCCGTGGACGAGCGGCTGAACTAGTTAATTCACGTGACCCCAGCCATTTAGCAGATATTCAAAGTCTATTAGAAAACCATTTTGGAGATCCAAGGGATCTCTCCGCCCTTATTCAAGACCTACAAAGAATGAGGCAATTACCCAACGAATCTCCATTGACATTTTCAGCTAGGCTTCAAACACATCAAGCAAAAATGTTATCAGCTGTCAATAAACAAAATTTAACTGTAAAGGAGAAACAGGCCCAGATTGACTTAATTGAGTCAATGGCTTTAACTAGCCTACTTACGGGTCTAGAGCCGAAAATTGGCCAAATTGTGCGAGCCAGTGATTCCAGAGATATCCTGACCGCCATTTCCCGTATTAAAAGAGAATTACAGCTGTCCAATCTGGAAACTCAAAAATTCTCAGTCAACCGAAATGCACCCCAACAGACTCGTAAACCGAATAATGGTCCACCCCCAAAACAATGTTCGTTTTGCAAAAGAATAGGACATTTCAGCAGCGAATGCCTCATCAGAATGAGACAATCCCAGACTAACCAAAATTCTCACCCAAATTACTCGGGCCATCGCCCATATTATGCGAATCAGTCTGCTAATCAACCTACGAATTTTAATAATAGGCCTCAGTTTTCTCACCAACAACAACAACCCTCAACAAGTAGACCAACCCCAACTTCTAGTAATTTCAGGCCAAATCCGAGTTTTTTCAAACAACAACAGAAAACTCATCACTTAAACAACGAACAATTCGATCCGCATGAACATAACTATGATTTTTCTTACAATGAGCAACAGAACTTTCAAACGCCAACTGAATACAAAACCGTACCAGACTATTATTACCCTGATACACAAAAACACGACAAATTCGAATATCATTCCAGCGAAAATGTTTGTAATGATAATTATAACCAACAATACGATGAATATTACGATAGCGAACAGTTTTCTTGACAAAATTTTCAGACTACCCCGGTTCCCGATAACCAAAACAATTACGACTTGATTTCAATCCAAATATTACGATTTTCTGTAAGGCCACTTCTTTCGGTCAATTCGAAAAACCTTTACTACACAGACTCTTCAATTACAAACTCCTTATTCACCGACAAATATTTTTGCCAGACGATTTATTTCCCCATTTAAGGAAACTTGCCAACGAACGATTTCCCGAAAAAGTCACCAAGGAATCACCAGAAAATCTTAATAAACGAACCACCCTTGTACCTTTCAATGTCGCCGACCCACACAAGGTATATATTTGCAACATCGACATTGAATTCGACGGATTACTGGGTTCAGATTTCCTTGAACATTATAACTGCGTTATAGACTTTAACAGCAAACAACTTGTGACTAATTTTAAAACCTTACCTCTCTACAAAGTTACGGATGATACTGTCATGCGTACTCAGAACTCTTCAACTTTCAATAACTGCATCCCTGTTAATACAATCTCCATAGAACCCCGAACAGAACAAATATGTAAATTAAAATGTCACCTCACTAATACGGAGGCTTTTCTATCATCCGCCGAAATAGAAAAAGTTTATCTTCCCCGTGCCCTTGTTAAAATTAATGAAAAAGGCGAATTTCGTACTTCAGTTTTAAATGCAAATGCTATTCCCAAAACTGTTAATTTCGACAATTTGGAACTCGAACCGATAACCAATTTTTCCGTAAACATTCTTTCCGAAAATTACTCACAAAACTTAACCCAGCCTGATAGACAAACTACAATTATGGAACAACTTCGTTTAGAACATCTGAACGATGAGGAAGCCGAACTTATTTCTCAACTTTGCCTCGAATATTCCGACATATTCTATTTAGAAGGTGACCAACTGACTTTTACAAACGAAATCAAACATTCAATAGACACTAATAACGCAAAACCTTCTGTCACAAAGTCATATCGGTATCCCCAAATACACAAACAAGAGGTAAAAAGTCAGATATCAAAGATGCTTGACCAAGGCATTATACGTCCGTCTAATTCGCCATGGTCATCCCCAGTTTGGGTAGTTCCCAAAAAACTAGACGCATCTGGTACCCAAAAATGGCGTGTCGTCGTCGATTATCGTAAACTAAATGAACTTACTGTTGACGACAAATACCCCCTACCGAACATTTCGGATTTACTTGACCAACTTGGCAAATGCCAATACTTCACCACTCTCGACTTAGCTTCCGGGTTTCACCAAATCGAAATCGATACTAAAGACATCCAAAAAACAGCATTCACAGTTGATAATGGTCATTTTGAATTCGTTAGAATGCCCTTCGGTCTTAAAAACGCTCCATCCACCTTCCAAAGGGTAATGGATAATATTCTTTTAGGTGTTCAAAACGAGAGATGTTTAGTCTATATGGACGACATAATCGTTTATTCTCCGACTATACATGAGCACATAGCCCGACTTTCTGAAGTTTTCAAACGATTGCGAAAAGCCAATCTAAAAATCCAACCGGACAAATGCGAGTTTCTTCGCAAAGAGGTCGCGTATCTTGGCCACCTTATAACCCCCGAAGGCGTGAAGCCTAACCCCTCAAAGGTAGATTGTATCTTAAATTTTCCCCAACCAAAAAACCCAAAAGATATCAAGTCCTTCTTAGGGTTAGCTGGTTATTACAGGCGATTCATCCCCAATTTCGCCAAGATTTCGAAACCTTCGACAAAATTACTTCAAAAAGACGTACCTTTCCAGTTCGATTCAGAATGCGTCAAATCTTTTGACGAATTAAAAAGAGCCCTTACTTCTACCCCCATACTCATATACCCTAATTTTGAAGAGCCATTTATTCTTACAACCGACGCCAGTTCATTTGCTATCGGCGCAGTGCTCTCTCAAGGCCCCGTAGGTAAAGATTTACCCATAGCCTATGCCTCCAGAACTCTCTGCAATGCTGAAACTAAGTATTCAACCATAGAACGAGAACTCCTTGCAATAGTGTGGGCGGTTAAACACTTTCGTCCGATAATTTTTGGCCGTAAGTTTTTACTTCTGACCGATCACCGCCCGTTAACGTGGCTGTTTTCTATAAAGGATCCTGGAAGTAGACTTGCAAGATGGCGCCTTAAGCTTGAGGAGTACGACTATCAAATAATTTACAAACCCGGCAAAGTAAATAAAAATGCCGACGCTCTCTCTCGCATTAAAGTTAACAACTTTAATGAATACATATCATTTCAAGCAAACAATCACCTAACACCATTTACAGTACTCCCAACAAACGAAACTGACGATGACTCACAAGAACCCCAGACAAGAAGTCCCATTAATCTCCAACAAATCTCTGAAGAATTTAGAACTTTTGTCGAGCGATATCAAACCGTCTCGCTCATAGATTACGACAAAATTCAATTTTCTAATTGCCAGCTCTTAGACCGAGAAAACAAAAACATCTTAGTATTTCCCCAAGGCTCTCTCATGAAAGATTTTCACCATGACATCATCGAAGACATTTTCGAGGAAAATGCTGATTTCCGTACCCCTAGAGTAAATGTCTTTGCTAGCAAAAGTGTCAGAAAAAGACGTTATTACATCGTCCCTCTCCCTTCTGACCCAGAAGTAGTCAACGAAATTCTTTTCGCATCTTTGTATAATAGTAGAGATGTGTTCACTGAAAACCAAGTATTCTGTGTTGAGAATAACATTGAACTGCCCATTTTGGAAATGCTTTCGTTTATCTTTTCCGAAATCGATATCAAATGGAAAGTTTGCCAAAATATCGTCCAAACGGTTGAGAAAGACCAAATACCTATCATTCTCGACCAATTCCATAACGGCAAAAATAATATACACCGAGGTATCAATGAAACTATCCGCAGAATAAAAGAAAAATACAATTGGCAAGGACTGACTAAGGACGTTGACAATTTTATCAAAAACTGTCAAACTTGCCAGAGAGCAAAAGTTTACCGGAAAAATCTCGACAGCCCACTTGTCATTACTGAAACCCCACGGACACCCTTTGAACGTGTCAACATCGATATCCTAGAAGTCCCAACAAAAAACTACGCATTGACTATCAGGGACGAACTAACAAAATTCTCTCAGGCCTACCCCATAACTGACAAATCCGCAAAAACCGTTGTTAGTACGTTACTACTATATTTCCAACACTTCGGTACCCCATTACGGATACACTGTGATTATGGCAGGGAATTCGACAACGCTCTGATGAGAGATTTGTGTAAGCTATTTGATATCAAACTGTCCTATTCTAGTGTGGGACATCCCCAGTCGAATGGTTCATTAGAACGGTTCCACTCGACCTTACTAGACATGATTAGAATCCACAAATTGGAAAATCCCGACGAACACCCCTTCAACATCCTTCCTTATGCAATCATCGCATACAACAACTCCGCAAACAAAACTCACGGATTCACTCCTTACGAACTTATTTACGGACATACTTCGAGTAGGACTCTCGAAACTCTATACAACCAACAATCATTGATAACTAAATACATCCGAGATCTCAACAACCGTATCACACACTATTATAAAATCGCTCGTGAACGAACAGAAGTTCAAAAGCACAAAGCGAAAGCCCGATTCGATAAACATGTTTCCGAAAATCTCCCGAATTATCAAATAGGCGATAAAGTCTATATCAAGGAATCCCAAATCAAGGACAAACTCCAAAATAAATTCAATGGTCCTTTCGAAATCCTGGAGATTCACAAAAATTCCGCGACATTACTAAATCCAAAAACCAAACAAAAAACTAAAGTAAATTTCGACAGGATGAAACCGTTCTCAGAAAGTTAATTTCTGTTTCAGGTTGTGCCTGCTGTTCGGATCAGCAGTAGCCCAATATCAAGTCGAACCTATAAATAACACATTAGGGATATACTACCACAACGAAGCTCAAATAACCGTTTCTAACAATAAATGGACACTTTTGGTCCACAAAAATATTTCGGCCCTCGAACACGTTTTCACGACAAATAATAGACTTTTACAAACACTTATCGAAACTGTTAACTATAAATCTTTCGCAATGAATTACTTCCGCTCAGATGTACAAACTCATATAAATCTTCTAAACTAAATATCCACCACAATTAAAGACAAA
Organism: Octodonta nipae; assembly: GCA_034190945.1. Lineage (NCBI taxonomy): Eukaryota > Metazoa > Arthropoda > Insecta > Coleoptera > Chrysomelidae > Octodonta > Octodonta nipae. The sequence goes on along the minus strand of CM067216.1, from coordinate 40,646,102 downwards.
TTTATCGAAATAAATATGGACACCAAAAGACCAAAACGCGGCATACTTGATGGCGCAGGTACTCTTTTCAAAGCAATTACCGGAAACTTAGACGCGGATGACGGTAAATATTTTACTGATAGTATCACTAGGCTCAATCAAGGTCAATTACAAATAGAAAATTTACTCAAAAACCAAATCAGTGTAACTACCTCTGTCATTAAAAACTTCAACGAGACCGTCCAAAAACTGCAAATTGACGAAAAACTCTTTAACAGCAATATGAAAAAACTAGAAACTACAATCGGAAAAATTAACGATAAAGTCGGCTATATCGAAACGAAACTTATGTTGCTCGAATTATGCGAGAAACTAATGGAGAATTACCTTTACTTGGAAGATAGCCTAAATGATGTGCTAAATTCAATTACTTTCGCGCGTCTTAAAATCATACATACATCTATTTTAACGCCGGAACATCTCATTACGGCATTGCAAGAAATATCGCAAAACCTAATAAAAAACAATCTTCCACTACCAATAAAATATTCAAGCATTGGACAATACTTGGAAATTATCGAGTTAGAAGCTTTCCAAACAAACTCTGATCTTATTTTTGTCTTAAGAATTCCATTAGTAGAACAACAACCATACACCCTTTTCCGGTTATACCCTATCCCAATTTACGATGACAGAACTGGATTACATCACCTTTTGTCTTTTACTCAAAAGTACCTCGCGAAAAACGAAGACTCTTTAATGTTTATTTCAATCAAGGACTTGAGCGCGTGTAAACCGCTTGCTATCGGAAGAAAATTGTGTCCCGACCTATACGCCTATCCTATAGACTCTAACGCACCGTGTGAGGTGCAACTTCTGAAAAGTATTCAAAATGTGCCGGACAATTGCAGGAGTGCAGTAATTTTTAGTCAGGGTTACAGTGTCCAAAAACTTGAACAGAATATGTGGCTTGTCGTGACCTCCGAACCTTTACGTGTTGTGGTGAGTTGCAATCAAAAGAACTCAACAACTTTAACTCTAGTGCGCAACTCCATTCTAAAACTTCAATCGGAGTGTAGTGCCTTTGTAGGTGTTACTAAGGTCCAGGCTGAGTCTGGAAAAGAAACAGCCCTTTCCGAAGTTTATCACACAGTTACAGTACCTTACAACTGTTGCGATACAGTTCCAGAAAAGGTACAAATTCCCGAGCTGAAACCCTTCGACATAAGCAGCATCAACGTGGAGGAACTGGACGTTGCGAACCATAAGTTAGAACAGTACTCCAGAGACCTAGATGGTCTTATAAATCAGCCTTTCCTAACCAAGAACATCTCTTGGTTTACGTATACGACAATAGCTGTCGTCATGATCATTTCAGCGATCATGATTTTCAACATCATCAAAAAGAAAATTGAAGAGCGCCCAAAAGCTCAAGAAAATACCGACCAACCGACGACGCCTTCATCGTCTCTAAGAATGCTGCCTAAACTAAGGCCAGTATTAACACCAAACCCGATCACAGAGACAACTGTATAAACATTTCATTTATAACAATGTATTTTTTGTATGTTTACCCATATTTTATGTATTACCCTTTTTATTTTATTTACTAACCATTTATCGTTGTTATATTATATTAGTTTGATTTTTGACTTATTATTGACACTAACATATTTTATACTAACAATTTTAATTTCATTTTCGAATTACCTTTGTAATGTTAATACTACCATTTGATATTCCTAGCGATATTTTGTTATTTACAGATGTTTCATTTTTATTAAAAAGTTGATGTAAAGCATCAACTTTTCATATATAAGGGGAGTTGTTATATGAGAAGTGCACTAACTTACAATTTACACGTTAAAGTTACCATAGGTGCTTGAACCGTAATTGACTTCACACAAGTATCATATTACAACTTCCTAGAATTCTTAGAAATCACGTAGACGCTTTGTTCACATGAAAACTGATGACATAGCGTCAGCATTTTTACGTTATAAATGTAACCGAAAACAATTCTCAGTGTTCATTATCTTCATTTAACTTCATACCTATAATATTGTCTTTGTAACTTAAACATATGAATTTTTTGTAATAAATATATTTTTTTTAAAAAGTGAATTTAGTGAAACCAAATCTAAAATACATATTAACTGACATTTATTTTAGTTAATTGAATTTATTTACAATTTACCCCAAGTTCTGAACAGTTAATACCAGCAACCTTACCAAAGGCTACTGTATAAAAATGTGTTTAAAAATGTTTAGAATTTCATGTGGTGCTCCTAGGTAAGAGTTTGTTATTCGATAGGACATTCGCCAATACTGAGACCAATGAAATTCTGATGTTCCACAGATCTCATTAAAGTCAGAAAAGAAAACCTGGGAAAAACCTTATGAACTATCCCGATATACAGGGTGAGGTTTTTTGATGATCAGTATGGGGATCTCGGAAACTAGCGGAGATAGAGCAATGGTTAAATTGGGAAAGATTTGCAGTTTTACTAGCCCAATTTAATGACACTTTCGGATTTTTGTAAAAAGTCATGGCTTACTAGATATTTTGAAGAAACGAAATTCTGTCGATTTGGTCAAATCCCTCTAGCTCCTTTGTTTTTGAGTTTATAAAAAAAGTGTAAATATATAAATTGAAGGAAATTGTATCGCGAATATGATTGTCATGTCCTCGTTTGCGTGACAGCTCTCGTTTTCGAGATATGTAACAAACTTATCTTTTTTTGAATGGAAACCATAGTTGGCTATGACCTCAAAAAATCGAACATTTTCAGAGCTTTTCAACGATATAGTACTCGATATAGTTATTCATAAAAATAACGGAGTTATGGATGCTTTTATCTCTTATTTTCACTTTTAACGTAGGTAGCCATGAACTAGATTAATTTATTAATAACTATTCCAAAAAACATTGAACGATTTTTTTATTAGGTAGATCAGATATAACGAAAAATCTAAATAAGTAGGTACTTACTAAAAACTTAAGATATTAAAGTACATAATAATGAATCTGGTAGGCAATGCCAATCGGTCCTCGAAGTTTCATTCACCTGATGACGATAGCAGATACAAAGCTATTGAAACGTTGTGAGATCAACCTTTTCAAGAGGATAATAATGGTTACAATTTATGTTCGAAAAGTCCACCATTGTTATTTAGACAAAAATTACATCTTTTTAAGATTGACATTACCGCTTTCCTCACAGACCGCCTATCAATTTCTTCAATTGCTTGTAATACCGCCTCCCTTAGGTCACCAACAGTCTCATACTTTCTTTTGTATACTTTGTGTTTTAGCGCACCCCATAAATAGAAGTGTATAACTGCCAAATCGGGAGACCGAGGTGGCCATTCGCGTGGGCCATTTCTTTCTATCCAAGAGTTTGGATAGATATTATCTAAGTGTTGTCTTACTAATAACGAGTTATGAGCAGGTGCTCCATCATGTTGAAACCACTCAATTTCTAAACAAGTTTTCAAATTCAAATTATGCAACATGTCTTAAAAAGTGTATTGCAAGAAATGCAAGTAGCGATCCCCAGTAAGTGATTCGCCAGAGATAAAAGGCCCCAGAATAGTAGACCCTATGATACCACACCAAACATTAAAACCAAATTTTATCTGGGGTCATCTTTGTTCTACATGGAAAGGGTTTTCTTTAGCCCAGATATGCTCATTGTGTCTATTAAACATACCGCAGTTAGTAAATATAGTTTCATCTGACCATAACACCTTTAATGAAAACTGTGGATTGTCAAGGCACATGTCTCTAAACCATGTACAAAACAAAATACGTCGATGTTCGTCACCAGCATGCAAAGTTTGTACGGGTGGAACTTATGCGCTTTCAGTACCTTAACTACAGTTCGTTGAGATGTGCCAGCTTCTCACGAGTTTATTAAAACATTTATTTGTGCTGCTTCGTTAATTTGATTACGTTCCTTTGGTGTTTAGTAAAAGATCCATTTCTGCGTAAACTATCGTAAAGCCTCTTAAATGTACATAGAGCAGGTTGACGACGATTAATATTTCTATGAAAGTATTCCTCAGTTGCACGAACTGAATTTTTATGGCATATGAAATAACATTCCACCATATTCAGTTTTTCTTTGTTACAATATTCCATTTTATCACGAAAACTTGTCAATATCCACTGTGAGTTCATCATTACTAGTGGAATTACTCTCAACTGAAGAAACGTCAAAGTGAAAACAATCTTTTTCATGGCTACCTACACTAAAAGTTAAAATAAGAGAGAAAAGCATCCATAAATCCGTTATTTTTATGAATAACTATAGTATTATATCGTTGAAAAGCTCTAAAAATGAACGATTTTTTGAGGTCATAGCCAACTAGGGTTTCCATTCAAAAAAAGATAAGTTTGTGTCATATCTCGAGAACTAGAGCTGTCACGCAAACGAGGACATGACAATCATATTCGGGATACAGTTCCCTTCAATTTTGATATTTACACTATTTTTAAAAAATAAAAAACAAAGGAGCTAGAGGGATTTGACTAAATCGACAGAATTTCGTTTTTTTTAAATGTAAGCCATGACTTTTTACAAAAATCCGAAAGTGTCATTAAAATGGGCCATTAAAACTGCAAATCTTTTGCAATTTAACCATTGCTCTATCTCCGCTAGTTTCCGAGATCCCCATAGTGATAATCAAAAAAAAAACTCACCCTGTATAAGAAAATCGATAAAAAAGTTTTTCCCAATTTTCTAAAAAAATGTAAAAGCTATGTTAATCAAAAAAATATGGGACCACTTTACGATTCCCTGGAACAGGATTCAGTATAAACGGTCAAAATTTCTTCAGCCGTTTGCGAGTGATTACTGAACAAACATAAAAAAACATAGATACAGACAAATTGAGAACCTCCTTCTTTTTGAAGTCGGTTAAAAATATGGGACCATTTCGGGATCCCCTTAATAGACTCTAGTTTAAACGCTCCAAATTCCTTAAACCGGTTTTGAGAAATCGCTGAATACACATAAAATTAAAAACATACATACAGACGAATTGCGAACCTCCTTTTTGTAGTCGGTTATAAATACAAACTCAAATCTGTTATTACAAAACTGCACTTGTGATTATGGTTAGACAGTACGAGTATTCAAGCATATTAACTTGTGAATAAAATACATTAATCAAATACCACATCCGGTTTCAAGGAATGCTCCATTAATGCATATTATATCGAATTACGAAACCACTGAAGTGAGAACAAGAAAATCATCAAGAAAGCCTTGTCTGATGACTGCCCCTGACATTAAGAGAGATATATCTCCACCCATGTTTGTTTCGATAAAAAAATAGTTTCCGATGACTCAAATCACGTGAAACCTAATTTCGTATATGTGATGGAGCACATGATCTTTTAATATCGGAAATAGTAATTGGGCGGCAACCTTCAAGCAGATAATGCACAGATGATACATGAGAAGCGGTGACTCGAAATCAAATGTGCATTATTAAGTAACTCGCTTAATGGGTTTATGAAAATGATTTCGTACTACAGAATACCATTAATCACGTTTGGTGCTTAGAAGGTTTTTGTCCTAAAGACATAGGTTAACTATATTAGCGGCTAAATTAACCTTTAAGGGAACATTCAGTAAGCCTCAGCTATACGAGACATAAAAAGGTTTTAGTTTTGTAGTCCCTACTAAATTGTCTGGCCTATAGTTGTTAACATGGATCGACTTATCCATTAACTCTCTAACCTTCCGACCTGTTCTTAAAGAAAGGGCTTGTTTCATTGTTTCATCACTCTATAATCTAATCTTTTAGAACTAGTTTCTAATGTTTACGTACAAATTGATTCATATACAGAGTGTTTTGTTGGTTTGCTAAACTTGAAGGACGGATAGGTGGACTCATGTGCTATATTATGTAGCCCATATAATATCTAGGGGTACCACAAAACTTAAAAGAAGATTTTCTTGACCCTAACTTCTGGCCAAATGGGGTTATTGCGAACCATTTCCTGAATCTTCAACGCCTGTGGAATCCATCCAATCACCAAATAAGGAACGGAGTCGCAAGTGTCTAATTATCAATAAAATCTTTAAATTATTTTATGCCAATGTACAGGGTATTAGGGACAAAATATCTGACTTTGAATTGCTTCTTAATGAATCAAAGGTAGATTGCTTTTGTTCCAATGAGCACTGGCTTCAATCAGATGAATTCTTTGAGTTAAAAATAAAGGGTTTTACAGCCATAACTAGCTTTTGTAGATCGGATAAAGTGCATGGGGGTGTGAGTATTTATATACGAGAGAACTTAGAATGTCAAGAACTTGTCAAAACTTTCGAAAGAGTTGCAGTGTAAGGTAGCTGGGATCTATATTTCCTCTATACACACCCAAATAGTAACAGTATATAGATCTCCTAAAGGCGATCTGGATAGATATCTAGAGGTCATGTCTCTGGTTCTGGAAAAAATTGATAATACAGAGAACATTATAGTCATTGGCGACTTCAATGTGCATTATGAACGGCGGAACTGCAAGGAGGTTGACTATCTCAACTTCTTTTTTAATTCCTATGATTTGTTTCCAACAGTTAACTTCTAAACGAGAGGTGAATCAACTTTGGATAATATCTATGTTAACTTCAGCAAGTCCAATATAGACATCATTCCCGTTGCTCTAGAGGGCATCTCTGATCTTTCCGGATTACTGTTCAATACACCACTCAAACTCTCATATAATCATAGCACTAGAATTAATTTCAGACCAATCACTGATGAAGGTCTTTCTTCTCTGTATAATCAACTACAACTATATAACTGGAAATCAATCACGGAAGGTACCAAAAGTGTGGAGGATCAGTTCTGCAGTTTTTTTAAAGTCGTAACTAACGCTTTAGATAAAAGTCTGTCACAAAAGACGAAAATGGTTCGGAAAGTCAAACAAGGCCCTAAAATTAACTGGTTTAACGACAACCTTAGAGACATGAGGGGGAGACTTCAAACTCTCAGTCTCCTTCATAAGCAAAATCCAATTTTGGTACCCAAAAACATGGTCAGTTATTACAAAAAACTGTATCGGACAGAGATAGCAAATTCTAAAAAAGCTACCCATGACAATTTCATTGCTAATGCATCAAACAAGGTGTCAGCCATGTGGAGTATAATAAAATCTCATAGAAACTCCGCTCCAGCACCGAAAGTCAGTCACCTCAATGCCCAGGTTTTCAATGATTTCTTTGTGTCAATTGCAGACGAGCTGATTAAAAATCTTTCTTCCTCTAATAGCTCCTTCAATGAGTATTTATCAAATCAATACAAATTTTACTCAGTATCAGAAAAAATGGTTTCAGATAAAATTTCCGACATTAAAAATAGTGGTAGCAGAGACTGTTATGACATCAACTCTAGAATCCTTAAATATCTCACAGATATAGTTAGCAAACCCCTGACTCACTTGTTTAATCTCTGCATCCGAGAAAGCATATTTCCTTCTGTTCTCAAACTGGCAAAAGTTATACCTGTTTTTAAAAATAAAGGAGATCCTGAAGATGTAACTAATTACAGGGCTCTATCTATATTACCACTCATCTCAAAAATTCTTGAATCTCTATTGAAAGACCAAATAATTAACTACTTTGAAGTAAATCATATCTTTACACCAAATCAATTTGGTTTTCGTAACAACAAGAGCACAACTCTGGCTATTAATCGACTAAGTGAGTTTGTGGCAGAGGGCTTTGAAAATCAGCATAATACATATGGTACATTCATGGACTTAACGAAGGCATTCGATTGTATAAGTTTTGAAATTCTTTACAAAAAGCTATCTCACTACAACTTTGATTCGAGCAGTATTACCCTTATACAGTCCTATTTAGAAGCAAGAGAACAGTATGTTAGTGAAATCTTTTGATGAAAAAACAACAAATCTTGTTTCCACGATGGAAGAAAAACAACAAAATTTATTGGAAGGATTGTTCTCGAAATTTGAACAAAAACAAGATCACATTGAATTAAAACGACAAAATGAATTTAAATTACTAAAAGAAAAACGACAAAATGAATTTAAATTACTAGAAGAAAAACGAATAAATGATTTTAAAATATTTGAAGAGAAACAAGATCAAATTGAATTAAAACGACACGAAACTGAAGAGAAAAGACAACTGCAATTTGAACAATTAATGCAGATAGTAGCATAAGTTAATGAAACAGTTGCAAATAGTTGAGTCAGACATAAAAGAAATAAATGATGACATTAAGACCATAAAAAATACGGTGGACACTCTTGAAACCAAAGTAGATGACCTCGATTCCATCGAAAGCCAGGTAAAAGTTGAAATCAGTGCCATCCAAAACAAGGTAGAAACAGAAATCAAAAAAATGCAACAGGACTTACAGCGAGGAAAATACCAGCACACCGTGAGTACCAAAGGTTCCTTTAGTAAACCACCCACATTCGATGGCAGTTCATCTTGGCCCATGTATAAACGGCAATTTGAGGCAGTGGCTACAGCTAATGGATGGGATAATCAAGAAAAATCTACCTGTCTGGTAATTTCGTTAAGAGGTCCGGCCCTAGAACTCCTCCAAAGCATTCCAGTCAATGAACAAGGCAATTTCGACAAGATCATCGCCACCCTGGACAAACGATACGACAATCAATCCTTGAGCCAGGTATACCAAAGTCCAACTGAGTGGAAAAACGCAAAAATCCGGTGAAAGCCTCCAAGAATTCGAAGCAGAGATTAGACGGTTAGTTAACTTGTCCTACCCAGACCTGCCAGAGGAAACGAAATACCAGTTGGCCAGACAGAGTTTCATAAACGGCATCAGAGATGTGGAAGTACAACGAAATCTATGACTAAGTGGCGTCAAGAAAAGTAATGAAGCTCTACTTCGGGCTTTGGAAGTAGAGGCCGTCATAAACATGTCCAAGCCGAGGGTCCGAGCAGTTTCCTTTAACCAGGAAGAGTCAGAGTCACCATTTCAAGCGCTGCTGGCTGTTCTGAAAAAATATTAGAAAGGTCACAAAGAACTGGCACCATAGGGGCATGTTACCGCTGTGGACGGACAGGGCACTTTCAACGTGATTGTCGAGTGAGGCTACCTGAACGATCACCGACTAGGCGTAACCAACAGAACAGCCACATGTCCAGGGACCGTCAGCCGGTCAGCACAAGGGGGCGAATGCTGACTGACCCTCCACCAGCCCCCAAAACGTTATCCATCCGGGGATTCTGCAGAGATAGCAGCAGCCTAGTCATCAGAGGCACCATCAATGGACGAGCAGTTACCATCACCATCGATACCGGCGCCGCTGTTTCCATTGCCAAGTCCAGGGTCTTGAGAGCATTAGAAATTCGGCCAGAGACCAATAACATCCAGCTCAGAACAGTCACCGGCGAGTCCATGTCAATACAGGGTGAGGCAGATGTCGTGCTACAGATAGGGGACAACATGATCCGGCATAGGGTCCTGGTAGCGAATATTGAGGACGATTTTTTACTGGGAATGGACCTAATTAGCCAGCATGGATTTATGTTCGACCCGAGATATGATGTTCTTCGGTTCCTAAATGAGGAATTTGTATTGACACGGCCCGTCAACAGTTCAGTCACCTCCATAAAAATTGTGGCGAAGTCTTCAGCTAGAATTCCCGGTCGAACGGAACAGATTATTCATGGGCAGCTAGATAGCAATCCTGGGAGCTGCGTTGGAATGGTGGAGCCCGTACACTCAGCTCATGACTACTTGGTTGGACGGGCTATAGTTAAAACCGGACGAGATATACCAATCAGAGTCCTGAATTTGTCCAACAACGACATAAGAATTGCCAATGGTCAAGAGATAGCCTGTTTCGAGCCAGTAGAGACCATCATCAATTGCGAAGAAGAGTACCAGACGTCGGTGAAGGAGACAGGGCCCAGTAAAGAGTTTCTACAACAGTTTGCTGACCATTTGACACACCTGAGACCAGAGAACCAGAAGAAAGCCAGGCAATTTATCACAAAGCACTGGCAAATTTTTAACAGTCAAGATGGAACCACCGGCCGCACCAACATCATCCAGCATCGAATAGATACCGGAAAGGCTCAACCCATCAGAATACCACCTAGACGACTACCATTGAGGCAACAACAGGCAGTCGAGGAAAACATCGAGTACATGTTACAGAGTGGATTTATTGAGCCATCCATCAGCCCATGGTCTGCTCCCGTCGTGCTAGTTAAAAAGAAGGATGGAACCACCCGATTTTGCGTGGATTACAGAAAGCTGAATGACTTCACGAAGAAAGACAGCTATCCACTACCCCGAATCGATGACACTTTGATCACACTAGCAGGCTCCCGTTGGTTCTCCACACTAGACCTAAAAAGGGGATATTGGCAGGTTGGTCTACACGCAAACGACAGAGAGCGTTCTCCACCAGTAAAGGGCTGTTTCAGTTCACGGTCATGCCCTTTGGGTTATGTAATGCACCCGCTACATTTGAGAGGCTTATGGAGTTTGTACTGAGCTGGTTAACATGGAGGACGTGCTTGGTATACCTCGACGACATTCTAGTCATGGGTCAGACATTCGACGACCATCTGAAAAACCTGGGCGAAGTATTCTCCAGAATTAATAATGCCAACCTGAGACTCAACCCGAAGAAGTGCTCCTTGTTCCAAAACGAAGTAGAGTTTTTGGGCCACGTCGTGTCCGTCAGGAATCCGCACCAACGAAGACAATATAGCAGCCATCCGTGATTGGCCAGTCCCAAGAGACAAGCATGAACTCCGAAGCTTCTTGGGCCTCTGTTCATACTACCGGCGTTTTGTTGAGGGATTTGCCACCATCGCCGCCCCTCTACATCGGCAGACCACTGAGAAAGAGACCTTACGTTGGAATTAGGATTGCGAAACATCATTCAGACGACTGAAGGCAGCACTATGTTCCAGCCCAATCCTAGCCTTTCCTACACAGTCCGGCAAGTTCATTTTAGACACCGACGCCAGCAACACAGGTTTGGGGGCCGTCCTATCCTAGGTGCAAGATGGTGAAGAGAGGGTGATCAAGTATTACATCCGTGGATTCTCGAAACCGGAAAGAAATTATTGCGTCACCAGAAAAGAACTTCTTGCAATAATAAGGGCTGTAGACTATTTCCACAAATACCTCTATGGTCGTCATTTCTTAATCCGAAGAGATCATGCCGCACTCAAATGGCTGCTGGACATGAAGACACCGGAAGGACAACTGGCCAGATGGATGGAGAAATTACAGCAATACCACTTCAAGGTGGAACACCGTGCCGGCCGTTTGCACAATAATGCCGATGCCCTATCCAGAAGACCCTGTAGAGCGGAATGCGGACATTGTCTGAGGACGGAACAGCGAGAGGGTATCCCCATCAGGCAGATCCGAGTGCAGGCCAATGAAGACTGGACAACGGAACAGTGCATCCAGGACCAAACGGCTGATCCAGACATCGAACCAATCTTGTCACTCAAAAGGAGAGGGGCACCCAGGCCACGATGGGACGAGGTAGCTAGATACTCCGGCGTGCTGAAGTCGTTATGGGCTCAATGGGACTCTCTAAGAGTAGACAATGGAATGCTCAAGCGAGTTTGGGAAAGCGCTGATGGACGAGAAACCAAGTCCCAACTGGTAGTTCCGAAGAAAAAGGTACCAGCCATCCTGACCGAAGTACATGATGGAATTACCGGAGGCCACCTGGGCATGAATAAAACCCTAGACAAAGTTCGCCAGCGGTACTACTGGGTGAATTACTTCGAAGACGTCAGAGCTTGATGCCGCAAATGTGCCACCTGTGCGGCCAGTAAGGACCCGAAAACCCGGACCAAGGGCAGAATGCAGCAGTACAATGTGGGCGTCCCATTTGAGAGAATCGCCATCGATGTCCCCGGTCCGTTTCCCGAGTCTGAGAGGGGGAACAAATACATTCTGGTCGCAATGGATTACTTCAGCAAATGGCCTGAGGCATATGCGATACCCAACCAAGAGGCAACCCCGGTAGCGATGGTGCTAGTAGAACAACTATTCAGCATGTTTGGCGTCCCGATGGAATTACATTCAGACCAGGGGCGTAACTTCGAATCGAATGTATTCCAGAAGGTCTGCACGATGTTGGGGATCAGGAAAAAGAGAACAACACCATTACACCCACAGTCAGACGGAATGGTGGAAAGATTCAACAGGACCTTGGAACAACACCTATCCAAGGTCTTCAGCAATAAACTGCGCGATTGGGATGAGTATATTCCCCTATTCCTGTTGGCATATCGCTCTGCCGTACATAATAGTACAGGCCTGACCCTAGCCAGAGTCCTATTCGGAAAGGAGCTGCGATTACCCTGCGATTTGACATTTGGCTCCCCCGAAGAACCTCCCCAAGACGTCGACGATTATGCCGACCAGCTCCGACATAACATGCTGGAAATACACAATTAGCCCGAACGCAGATGTTGACCACCAGTGACCGGATGAAGACACGATACGACCTCAAGGCCAATACAGTCGGGTTCCAGGAGAGGGACAAAGTCTGGCTGTACAACCCCCAACGGAGCAAGGGTAAGTCCCCAAAGCTTACACCCGCCTGGGATGGTCCATACGAGGTGGTCAAGAGGCTTAATGACGTCGTCTACCGGATCCGTCGAAACCCCAAGGCTAAATTGAAGGTGGTTCATTTAGATCGACTCGCTCCCTACCATGGAGAGGATGTTTCTGATCGGGACGATCAGAATTAAAGGGGGGCAGTGTTACGATATTTACCAAAGCCGACCCTGTTTCATTTCAGTACGAAACAATCGCTTTAGGATAAAAAAACGGTTCTCGAAAAGACTCGGCAACGGAAGGAGTGATGATTGATTTGGCGAGAATTTTCTATTCTGGTCTTATAAAGGAAGCAACCACGATGGAGAGTTCAGATATACCGCGACGACTAGCGTATATGGGAATGTTATTGTGATATTTGAATCAGCTGTTTTAATGTAAATAAAGTGAACGTGAATATTAGTTTTATAATTTTAATTGAACCCACGGACTATATTTCAATATAATAAAAATTCATTATTTACGTTCATCTTGTTAACGCCAAACAACTGACAGTGCCGCCGAAGCCAGTCGGTCAAAATTCCAAACATTAGTAATTATATATGGAGCGATCGTTATTCTTAGAGCATGTACTTCTGGAAGTGCCATACAAGCTTGTTAGTGTAAAATAGTCAATGTAGTAGATCAGTATTGATTTTTCGGACGCGTTGCAGTAACTTTCATATTAAATATTCTGTTTTTAATACGAATTTATTTATTTGATTAATATATTATTATCACAACCTTCCCGAAGGTTTTGTGTAAAAAATTGTCAGACAGTGGACAATAGAGAATGCATCTTTTTAAAAAAATTCCTGAACTTGATTGAAACGGCAAATGACGAAAACATTTAGGTTGCAAAGAAAAATCTTCCAATTATTATATTTTTCCAGGAGCGGTTTCAGTCAAAAATTTGGGGGGTCATTCATTTATCAAAAATATTTCGAATACCGATATTTGATTACATTTTTATTTTTTCTTTATTGCAATAGATTTGTCAATATGAGTGAACAATTTTGGTCATTACATCTACTTCTCCGATTTCTCCACAACTTTGTTTCTTGTAAAAATATACTTTTTACAATTTCATGAAATAGGGTCGAATTTCGAACTTACAAGGTTCGAACAACAAAAAATAAAACATACATCAAGTTGCAATAATTTGTTATAAATTTTGTTTGCAATCGCGACTCCTTTTTCTGACTGCTAGAGTCGTAGTTTCTAGTCGCATCTAATGCCAGATTGTTTTAAAAGCAACATTTATTCTATGTCTTAACTGCTCGTTGGTTTCTATTTACCTCTCATAAACGAGTTGCTTGGCCAGTCCCCATGCAAAAAAAATAAAGGGAGTCAGGTCTGGGTACCTTGGAGACCAGAGTACAAGGCCAGCTCTCTCAATCCATATGATTGGGAATGAATTGTCCAGGAGCTTTCTGACAGTTCGTCTATAATGTGCTGGACAGCCATCTTTTTTGAATATTGTTAGTCTGTATTCCAATGGGATTACTTCTAATAAGATCGATGATCCCGCATTGGTGGGCACGCAACATTGATTCTTTCCCCTTACTGCTCCTTGGTGATTATTTCTATCTCGTAAATGACTTGAATTTTTAAAGAACGATTTATCGATCTTATTAGATGAAATCCCATTGGAAAATAGATAAACAATAGCAAATAAAAGTTGGCTCTCCAGTCCTAACCTCAGCAAAACCGAAGTAAGATCTCTTGTGTACTCTGTTGCTGAATATTGTGCACCAGTTTGGAACAACATCTGTCACAACAAGATAGCTTAGCTAAACGAAGCAATGCGATTAGTGTCGGAAACTCTAAAGTCTACACCACTGCCCTGGCTTCGCGTCACTGCTAATATTGCATATCCAAACCTCAAACGACGCCAGTTAACAGTTTGCCATTGGCAACAAATAAACCACACGTTGATATCAAGGAAAACTCCTAATCATATCGCTTTGGAACACCTTCTGCACAGAAGACTGAAATTGGGGAAACCTAGTGACCTTCAGTCTGCTGATCATTTAATATGGATGAACACTAGAAAGTTAAACGAAAATCTTCTTATACACATCATCAATCAGACCAGCTTGCCCCAACTATCCCTCTTGCTGGCATGGAATCACCTAGGAAAATATGATGCTGATTAGGATTCGAGGTGTGACTGTGGAGCACTACAGCAGACAGTTAGAGATACATAGTACCAGAAAGCCGAAACAGAAAATTCCAGAGAACTTCAGATGATCTATAAGCAGCGACTCCGTCAGAAATTCACTGGGTGAGAACTGGATAATATAGATAGATCTCTGCTCACATACTCACAGATAAACAACTTTTTCAATTATTTTCTTTTTCTTATACCTTTGATTGTGACCATTTAACTTTGATAATTATTGGTTATTTAGACATATATAGACATAAATTATTAATTTATTATTGTAATTATACTTATTTATATGCACGAGTTTTGTACTCACACATTTCGACTTTCATATATCTATACTTTATACATTTTTATTATATGTATATTTGTCTAAAGAGTTGATCTTGGGTTGCCTTTCGTTTCTGGAAACATATGACAAGAGATCAAGTCAAAGATATCGTCCATGAAGCAGCTTTTCTTTCAATTTGAGGAGTTTCTAATCAAATGAGAACGGAGGTTTTCGCTGATTCTGCTTTTTCCGGATTTGGACCGCGTCATTTTTTCGAATTAGTTTATTTATATACCTAAACCGGGATATAAAATCTCACAAATGTTACCCTCTCCAAAGGATAAACAAAATCCTCTTTCATCTAAAGGTGTTTATTCCATTCCATGCTCGTGTGGCGCAGTATACATTGGTGAAACAGGTCGATCTATAAACACTCGTCTGGTTGAGCACAAACGTTGTTTGATAATGGGCCTGCTTTTAAACTCTGCTGTAGCTGAACATCATCACGAAACGGGCCACCAAATCCTCTTCGACAGCTCCTCTGTCGTGGCCAAATCTCCGTATTATTTCACCAGAAAATTCCGTGAGGCCATTGAAATCGCCAAAAATCCCAAGAATTTCAACAGAGACAAAGGTTTTGGCCATCTTGCATTAACATTTCCACAAAATAAATCACTTACATTCTCCACTAATAAAATTCCAGGAACGTATACGAAATTTCATCACAATCATAAAATAATTCCATTAAGTGCCTCCTTCCCTTCTTTTACCTGAAAATTTCGGGAGGCAAATTATTATTTCTTCGTACCTATTACTCATTTAGAATTTGTTCATCATTGTGACAAGTTGAATAAAAAGTGGAGTTTTGAAGTGTTCGTGAGAAAAAGATGAAATGAATGGAGCAGCCGCAAGGTAAGTAACATTTATTTTGTGTTTTGTTTCATCCTTGAAAAAGCCCCTTATAAGTGTGGGCGAAAGGTCGGAAAACTTTGTTTATATCCCGGTTTAGGTATATAAATAAACTAATTCGAAAAAATTACGCGGTCCAAATCCGGAAAAAGCAGAATGAGCAGTTTCTAATCACTTGAATGGTGGTATAATTAATCTTTTGCTTCTGCCAGTTGTAGTGGTGTTGATTTATCCTGGTATATGAGTTTGTGTTGGTCAGAAAATTCTGCAATTTTCTGGAAATGAGTGCAGAAATTATAAATTTGTTGAGTTAATTGCCTTGCATATACCTGCCAATTCTCTTCCTCATTCACAACAATTTTATTAGTTCGACCGAGCTGTTTGAAAAGTGGTTTGAGCTTTTGTTAAAAGTACTCGAAGTTTATATTGTAATTTTTCAATGCCAGCCTTGCAACTATTTAATTAGATCAAATCAGAAATTGGCCATTGAACTCGCGTAGGTGTTAATAGCTTGAAGCAGGTTTTTACTGTTAAGTTTGGTATTCCTCAGTCGTCTTCTGTAAAATTCTGTTGTCAGCTTCCTTTTCAGGGTAGAATGATCTATTCGTTTAGCTTCCTTCCTTCAAGGACTCAATTTAGGAGTTATTTCTTGTATCATAGGGTCATTGTTTCATTTTCCCTTTAATTGTATTAATAATCCAACATTTGAGTGGCCCATATTTCATCTTAAGGTCAGTAGAAAACTCTTCTATTAACTTAAATTTATCATGCAGCTGTTGTCTTGAACCTGTCATTAATTTATGTCGTCCCTATACAATATATGTTTGTACGTTGTTGTGTTTTAGACTTAATCCAAAGTTGGTCGAGTTCACTTTATGTCAGGCTAGGTTCATAGTAAGGCAAAACCACAGCGGGCTAAGAAATTCTCCCTGGAAAATACCCCTACTGAGTGGAACAGGCTCAGTCTGCATGAAAGTGTGGGCTTCATTCAGAAATATTCTGGTTTGTTAGGTGGACATGTCAGTTCTAAACAATTAACAATGTAATTATTTGCTTCATGAAGTTTCAGGGCTTAAATGAAGCAGTTATGTGGAATGCAATCCAAGGCTTTTTAGTAACATGAATATGCCATGTAGAGATTTTGTCTTTTGACATACACTTGATTGCAGACAAAAACTGTTTTATACATATTATCTGTGTTCATTAATTATCTTTGCTCAATTAACAATTAACATAGTCTCAAAAGTCGACGGTTAAAACATGATTATATAAGATTTTAAAAGGTCGGTAGTTTGCTGGGTCTTTTGTGCATAAATGGTTCTTTGGTAAGAAGGAATTAGCATCAAAAGGAAGGAAACTCGGTATCTTGTTGTATGGATAGGTAATTAAGTCAGTAGTATTGGTCGTTAATGTTTCATCTGTAACTTATTTGGTTATTTCGCATACAATCTGGTCCTGGAGCTTTCCACATATAGAAACTTTTTTTCGTTCGTTTTAAATGTCTCTTCTCAGTCATTAATCCAGATGATTCTGAGAAGTTTTTGTAGGAAGTTCTGTTTTGCTGAACTCGTCTATTGCTGCTTCACTGGGATAGCTATTATTGGTGTTAAGTTTTCTATTAAACCTCTTTCCTGATTGCTGGTGTTATGTGTCTGGTTACTAGTTTTGTATCTTCTTAAACGGCTTGTGTAGATGGAGAGCTTTTGGCTGAGATTGTCCATACACTGCCGAGATGTGATGTGTTTTCTATCCAATATATATTGTATTTGGTTATTGTTAATGGCAGTCTTAACAAGTCTCTCTATTCTGTATAAAGTAAATAAAGGTTGTCATTATTTTCTAGCGCTATTTTACAACAGACTCATGGCTTTAACTTAGGAAAATCGATTCTTAAAATGGCGACACTATCATAAGGTAAAGTAACTGTTTACGAAGACACAATATTAACTGCCTGCCTTCCTAAAACTCTAGATTATTTCTTGTGAGATCTCAAATAAAACATTAAAAAAATATATAACCGACTTCCACCTATAACTAAAAAGCTGAAAATAAGTATAAGAAAATACAAGTCTAGCAAATAAATAACACATTCAATGTTGTTAGGTACCTACACAGGTAGTAAAAAATGTAAACATTAAAAGGTGCTCATTCTGTACAAATTAATTACTTACCAATCTAGTATATTTTTGAAGTAGTCGGTGCCAACCAAATCTAAAATCCTGCATTGCGTACTTAACTACTACTTCATCCAACTTGATTGTTGCTTGGCACCGACTTTAAAACTATACTAGATTGGTAGGTAATTAGTTTGTACAGAATGAGCACCTTTTAATGTTTACATTTTTTACTTCCTGGGTAGGTACCTAACAACATTGAATGTGTTATTTATTTGCTAGAGTTGTATTTTTTTATAATTATTTTCAGCTTTTTAGTTATAGGTCTTCGTAAACTGGAAAAATTTTCATTTAAATAGGTATTTGCCTGGTATACAATCAAAACCAGTTTGGTACTCATTGATTTAAGGAGCCGAAAGTACTACTTTACTACCTATATGCTTGAGATGTACACAGAAAATTTTCAAATTCGCAATTAAAACTTCCAGTGCCTACGATTCCCCCACTATTACGTTGGAATTAAAATATTTACGAGGAAATGCCCGTTATGTCATTTCGATGAAATTTATGATAAGAATTTTGGAATTTTCGGCGATTTTTTACAAAACTGCAAGTTGCACGTCGCGGAAAAGTATATAAGATCACCTAGGGAGCATCCTTAATAGATTAAACGTTAAAAAACTATACACATCCATAAGGAGTTTTCGAAAAATCGAACAATATGTTGGGGATATTGGTTGATTTCCATGCACGCATGTGTTCATTTACAAATTTCATCACTTTACCAATATAATTCTTTTCCCAAATTTGATGTTTCACCAATCTGGATATATACTCTATTAAACAAGACCATATTGATTCAAAACGGTTCACCACAGGAGAAGAAATCAGGTAACATACATTCAACAAAAAACGCGACGAATTGATAACCTCCTCCTTTTTGGAAATAGGTTAAATACTGTCATAATTATAATGCTAATACAAATTAATCGAAAAATTTGCTCATCCTGATAATATACATGGATATCACTTGAACTTGAGTAGACTAAGAATTAAAAAAAATAGAATTTTAAAACTATTATGTAATTTATTCACGAAATTATAATAAAAGAAATGATATGCATATGAAAATGGAGAAAGCATGATTACGTAGACATTGAATTTTGATGCGACAACTGTGACTTCCTTCATATAAAGACAACATATTGTTAATCTTGAAATGTCACGATATAGTCTGAGACATGTTTTTTAATAACCCTGTCTGTGATGCAACGAAAGACTGGCTGATATAACATTTTTTCATGGTTTGAGGCCCTAAATTTAGTTCATCCAGTAAAACTGATGAGCATATAATTATGAAGATTGTGACTGGGGGAAATTACGATTTCAATATGTGACAGCAGTTAGTTTGTATATTTTGCCTACACACAAGAGTTTTTTTTTTCTCCTCTATGTATGTAAATGAAGAATAAAATGTAGTAACTATGATTTTATTGAAATTACTTTGATCTATAAGGCCCGGTTGTTCAATAGGATATTAAACCGAGATTATATGTAATCTCCGATTAACAAAAAAAATTCATTGTACAATTCGAGATTAAGAGTTAATCCTGAGTTAACCCTGGTTCAAAATAATCCTTCGATATTCATAGATTAAACCGAGAGTAAGAACTAATTTGACGTTTAGAACGTTACTTTGACAGGTTAAATTTAACATATCAAGTTATGAATTATATGGTAGATTGTAATAAATACGTTCTTAGATTTGTTTACTTTACAAAAGTGCTATTTGAAAAAGTTGTTATGGCTGATTGAATAGAAGAAATAACAGACCATGAACAATTTCTGGAACTAGTACAAATTGTTGAACCATTAAGGAAGACACCAAATTCGAGAAAACCATTTTGAAAAATGGACTGAAAGAGATTTCGATTGCCGAAAGATGTTATCATTGATTTAATAATGAATAGCATAAAAAATCCCAATGACAGGAATCAGAGTGTGAGTGTACAAGATATGGTACTACTAAGTTTAAGATTTTATGCTACTGGTAGTATGATAGTGGTCGCCTCTGATTTCATTGATATAGATAAGTTAACAGGATGTAGGATTATCCATAAAGTATCCCATGCTTTATCAAGTTTTATTAATATGCCTAATAGTGAAAATAATATCAAACAAAAGATTGCCACTTTCTATACTATTAGTAGATTTCCACAATACATTAGTTAAAGCCGTATTCGAATTCAGTCACCTGCTGGTGAAAATACTGAAATATTTCGTAATAGGAAAGAATATTTTTATACAACGTTTAGGTTACATATGATGCTGAACTCAATATTCAAGACAGGATCTACTCATGATTCCACCATATTTAATAGTTCCAGGTTAACAGGTCAAATTAAAAATGGTATATGATAATGCAGTATTAGTTGGGGACAGTGAAAACAAACGTAGAAAGATGTTTTGGTGTTTGGAAAAAACGTTTTTCAATTCTATCTCTTGGACTGAGAGTAAAACCTGCGAGAGTTGAGACAATTTTTATAGCAGTAACAGTTCTTCACAATATAGCTAATAATAACACAATTGAACCTGATGTTCTACCCAATATTTCTTCCTCGTGAGGTTTGAAATTCGTACTTCTCTTCCTAAATTTGGACATTTTCTTCTATTTACATAATAATCAGTAGGTACAGATAAAATCATCTGCAAGTAGTAAGAGAGACCGTTATAAAAATACAGGCAGATTGTGTTGTTGCTGTGAGTTTCAATATTGACAAAACAACATGAAACATCGAGAGAATATATCATAGACGAGGAATAATTAGTTTCATGAATTAATCCGAGGTTTACGAAATCCAGGATTATTTTTTGATTGTACAACAAGTCAAATCATTATCTTGGATTAAGTTTTAAACAGGGATTAACAAATCCAGGAGTTAATCCAGCTTTGAACAACTCGGCCTAAGTAGACTCTATAAGATCGAATTTGTCAAAAAAGTAATGTCAACATTTTTTATCTATGTAGAAATGAAACTGATTTAGATATCGAGAACTTTCTTGTGGATTATGACCTCCATTAATACGTTTTTGGGAGGACATCATACTCGGGAAGCTAAAATCTAATAACAAAGTAAACATCACGTTTTTTGACATTTGCTTGGGAAAAAACTTCTTGAATATGTACTGTCACAATCAACTTAGTTCTCATCAGTAAGCCAAACTAACTTTCGCTCGCACTATTTTGAAGTCTAGGCATATCGTAAAAGGGTGATATGTTTTCATTGTTAAACAGTTTATCGCAATATCCACTTCAGGAAAATAACTATTACCGATGACAGTTAATAATTTGAAAATATAGACGAATTTAATAGCTTTACTTAGTCATTAGTCATTTTCCTGATGCATTATTCAATCTCTCAATACGATATTACATAATCAGTGCTTATTAGTTCAGTTACTATACTTTTCTTAAATCGATGTTGTTTTCTTCGATTTTTCCTCGAGCTCTCTACTTTCAGAAAATATATTTCATAATTGCAGTTCTGACAGATTGAAAATCATTCATCAAAAACTTCACGAGAATATATGATAATTCGATTTAAGTGTCATACAAAGCGTAACATAGGAAGTGCTTTGCAGTTCATTAAAAGCTATAGTATAAAGGGTGTTAATATATGTTGAGCAAAAGACAACATAAATAAATACATTGTTATAAAAACAAAATCCACAATTTACATGTATAGGTCGGTTTTAACCCTTAAGTGGGGAATATCACTTCTACCGAGATAAACAAGTGAGAAAAAATCTTTAAATATTTTGCTACTGTAAATGGAAATGATCTATTATTAGTAGTGGTTTCGTTGTATACTGACCATCAAATTTCGACAATGGTTTATTCTTTACAAGAATGAATTGAAATAATATTAATTTATGGGAAAGAAAAACGCTGTGTACACAGAACTGCTCATGTTTTTCATCAGAGACATCCCGATAAAAATATTGCTTGCTGAGGATGACTATGACAGAATGTTAGAATTCTGCGAATTAATGTCTCAAAGGGCAAATGCAGACCTTGAGTTTTTTAAAAAGATTTGTTTTTCTGACGAAGCAGGATTTAATAAAATTGTTTGTCAATAAACACAATTATACAGGGACAATACCAATCCACAAGTTTTTCGGGAAGAGCACAACCAACATTTCAGAAAATCAATGTGTGGGCCGGAATTCTCGGAAATAAAATTATCCTTTATCCTTTATTCGTGGAAAAAAATTTAATTGGATTGGAGGAAGGGGCGCCATGGAATGGCCAGCAAGATCACCCGACCTAACGCCCCTTGACTTTTTTTAAGGGGACATCTAAAACTGTGGTGTAAAACTCAACCTCGGGATATTAGTTAACTTAAACGTAGAATAGTGGAGGAGTGTGTGTGGATTACACCAGAGATGCTTCAAAAAGTGTGGGAGGAATTCGATCTGCGACTTTACCATTGTCTAACAACACTGGCGGACATTTTGAACATTTAATTTAAGTACAAGGTAATTCTAATGCTAATACAATGTGAATAATGTAAATTCATTGTAAATAATAATTATTTTAATTTGAAAGTTTAAAATGGCATTACTTATTAAAAAATAATCTGCTTTTAAGAAATTATGTGTAAAAAAATTGGCAAAAAGAGACCTTTAAAAAAAGGTATCATATGATACTCCTTTGTATTTTTTTGTGGTTGAAACTGTAAACTGTAAATATAAATTAACGTTTTTGCCTTTTTCTTTTAAATATATTTGAAAAGTTATTTTGGTGGCTAGTTTTGAAATGCAAGCCCTGTATATTATCCTTTTTGTTTTTTTAATTTGACACCCTGTAGATTTTGTCCAATTAACCACCAATGGTTTCCACATTACTTTCATCCATCAAAAGTAATTGTTCTTAACAACGTATTAGCTCATGGTGCACGAATTTGCTGACTTATTGTTTCAGACAAATTGTTGTTGACTAAGCCAAGATGATGTTGACGGTTTCGAAATTAACTTTTGAGAGAATGAAACTAATTCTTAGATAAGTGTGAAACCGTTTAAATAGCATCTCGTTAGTGATTTGCAATAAATTATAAATAGGCGAATAATTAACTCATGGGAGGCTAGAAATGAAAGTCACGTCATCTATAGATTTCTGTATGAGAATACGGTTCTTTTGTTTTTCTTCGGAAATAGTGAACTAATAATTGGTAGGTGATGAGAGTATACGTTTTAACCCTGCAATGGGCAATCTTCCTATGTGCTGTCTTACAAGCAGAGTCCGACCGAAGGTCAGATTTTGGCCGAACCCGATGCCGATTGTTTGGCCGCAACTTCAAACTTCACCCGAAGCCAAAGGTTTTAATTTAAAAAGAAATTCAATAATACTGACTAAAAACTAGAAGAATATCGTTGCAATTGACTAGATCTTTACATAATTTAACAAAAATAATGCGCATGCGTCCGTCATTTTTTTCAGACAGTATATACCACAGACAAGAGTTTATGCCACGTTTATACTTGTTTATAACATGAATACGAGATTTCAATGTAATTTTTTAATTTACTACTAGTGTAAAGTTTTAATAGTTATAGACTTAAAGTGAACTATCAGTATAACGATTTTAATTAATATGTATATCTTTCATTAATAAAGAGTGGAGAAAAAAGCATTAATGCCATGGAATATGTGGGAGCCATAGGTACAGTAACCATTTTTGGAGAATTTATTTGACTTTATTAGTTTTCTAAAGCCTTGTATCTAATCTCGTCGATTGCCCATTAGATCAACGAAAAGAATAAACAGTTAAAAGTGTGAAGACGCGAGATGTAAGACATCTAGGATTTTCAAGAGAATCAGTACTCAGAGGTTCCGAATCTGGAGCCGTTCCGTGTAATTACTGTTCTCCCTTAACTCCTAGGACAGAATGTCACGATAAAATTTTCAGGTTACTTCACCTGTCAGAGATATTGAATACTCTCTTCGAGGTGTCATTCCTTTGTATGCAAGACAATATATATTATATATAAATATTATATATATTGTTTCTGGTCGGGAACCTTCATCAGTTGCGCTTCCCACAATTGAATGTCCTCTCGAACACTTATTTATGCATTTGATGCATTTCGTTAAATTTGAAGACGCGAGATGTAAGACCGACATCTAGGATTTTCAAGAGAATCAGTACACGGAGGTTAAGGGAGAACAGTAATTACACGGAACAGCTCCAGATTCGGAACCTCTGTGTACTGATTCTCTTTAAAATCCTAGATGTCGGTCTTACATCTCGCGTCTTCAAATTTAACGAAATGCATCAAATGTATAAAGAAGTGTTCGAGAGGACATTCAATTGTGGGAAGAGCAACTGATGAAGGTTCCCGACCAGAAACAATATATATTATATTTATATATAATATATATTGTCTTGCGTACAAAGGAATGACACCTCGAAGAGAGTAGTTAAAAGTTTGTCTATAATATGCTAAATGTGATTTATGAGCTAGAAGTGTGAACTAAGTAATCGTCGATTACAAGCAATTGATTAAGTAAATAAAGATACGTATATTTATTTATGTGTATTTGTTTTTAAGACAATAACTTGCTAAAAGATATAATGTTAAATAAACGATTACTCTCTTCGAGGTGTCATTCCTTTGTAGGCAAGACAGTATACATTATATATTATATATAACATATATTGTATCTGGTCAGGGAACCTTCATCAGTTGCGCTTCCCACAATTGAATGTCCGCTCGAACACGTTAAACGTTAAACATCTCGCGTCTTCAAATAAACGAGTGTTAACCTTTTCAAAATCAGTTGTAAATAAAGTACTCGTGACCAGATATAGGGATGCAAATTGAGTTTAGTTAAATATTTATATACTGAATATTATATTTTATTTGTAGCAACTTTAGTAATATTGCATTCAAGTTTTGCACAGATTTCGTGAAAATCTTATAATTTTCTTAAATCTGTCAGTCGAAAGATGAATAGCCAACATAATTAAAATTACAAATTCTAGTAAAAAAGACAATGGCCGAGAAAACTATTGTAAGAATAACTAAATTAAATTTGTAGTTTTTGTTACTAATGTTTATTTTATTAATTACACAGCCCCCCCAAAAAAAAGTCTTGTGCATCGGACCCGATCTATGTAGGTCTATGTTTTTGGGGTCTCCGAATCCGGGGTCAGTTTGACCTCATCAGGTTAGGGTCAAGGTCATTCCAAGGTCAAGTTGCCATAATCTAATCAAAAAATCTGTCAAAATTCATATAAGTGTTTTTGGGGTCGCTGAATCCGAATCCGGGGTCGGTTTGACCGCATCAGGTCAGGTTCAAGGTCAAGTCAAGTCAAATCCCCAAAATCTAAACACAAAATCAGAAAAAAATTCATACATATGTTTTTTGGGTCGCTAAATCCGAATCTGGAACCTGACCTGATGAGGTCAAATCGACCCTGGATTCGAATTCAGCGACCCCAAAAACATGTATACGAATTTTTTCAGATTTTTTGATTAGATTATGGTAATTTGACCTTGGAATGACCTTGACCTTGACCTGATGAGGTCAAACTGACCCTGGATTCGGATTCAGCGACCCCAAAAACATAGCTCTACATAGATTGGGTCCGATATACAAGACTTTACTGTGTTATCAGTATATTAAATACTTTAAACCTAATATGAGTATCATTTTTGTCCTCACCTGTGATATAGATCAGCTTCATTTTGTAGATGAAAATAACAATTTAAACACAACTGCAAATTAATACAATTATATATAGTTCAATATGCATATTTGTAAAAAGTGTCGGAAACCTTTTTAACCTGCCGAACCCGCCTGCTCATTATAAAGGGTGAAAAGATACAGGGTGGGCTAATAGTGCGTGGATGGAAGATTGTGACTTTAGTAATATATATTTCAAATATTTGTTGCCAGGCGAGGGCGAAGGTAGTGAGAAATACAAACTAAAAATACTTTTAATATTGTTACGAAATTTACCCAAAGCAGACCCTGTTTCATTTCAATACGACAACAAACGCTTTCAGATAAAAAATGGTTCTCGAAAAGACTCGGCACCTGTAGGAGTGATGATGATTTTTATTGGAGAATTCGACGCTGGTTCTATAAAGGAAGCACGCCACGATCGCAGTTCAGTTATACCGCGACGACTAGCGTATATGGGATTGTTATTGTCATATTTGAATCAGCTGTTTAAAATGTAAATGAAGTTCTAGAAAAGTGAAAGTGAATATTAGTTTTATAATTTTAAATTGAACCCACGGACTATATAGCAATTTGGTGTTAGAAGTGAAGGATTAAGTGCAGTTAAAATCCTAATTTGATTTATGGAAACCCGTAGTATGGACGAAACTATCAAAAAAATAGTCAAGCAGGTTACAGAGGGACTGGACGAAAAAATTGCACAGATTCTAGAAAAACGTGACAAGAAGGAAAAACAACATCAAGAAGAAATTCAACAAAGGTTAGTAAAATCTTTTGATGAAAAACGTAAAATAGAATTAGAAAATCTTGTCACTACGATGAAAAGCGAACAACATAATTTAATTGAAGGATTATTCTCGAAATTTGTAGAAAAACAAGATCAACTTGAATTAAAACGACAAAATGAATTTAAATTATTAGAAGAAAAACGACAAAATGATTTTAAAGTATTTGAAGAGAAACAAGATCAACTTGAACTAATAGGACAAAATGAATTTAAATTATTTGAAGAAAAACAAGAACAAGTTGAATTTAAGCGACAAAATGAATTTAAAATAACTGAAGACAAAAGACAAATGCAGTTCGAACAATTAATGCAAATAGTAGGACAAGTTAATGAAACAGTTAATGAAAGAATGCAAATAGTTGAGTCAGATATAAAAGAGATTAATGATGACATTAAGACCATAAAAAATACCGTGGATACTCTTGAAACAAAAGTAGATGATCTCGATTCCATCCAAAGCCAGGAAAAATTTGAAATCAGTTCAATTCAAGACACAGTTTAAGACCAAATCAGTTCCATCAAGCAAACAGTACACAGTGAAGTACAAGATAAAATCAGTGCCATCCAAAATAAACTAGACACAGAAATTAAAAAAATGCAACAGGACTTACAGCGAGGAAAACACCAGCACACCGTGAGTACCAAAGGTTCCGTTAGCAAACCACCCACATTTGATGGCAGTTCATCTTGGCCCATGTATAAACGGCAATTTGAGGCTGTGGCTACAGCTAATGGATGGGATAATAAAGAAAAATCTACCTCTCTGGTAATTTCGTTAGGAGGTCCGGCCCTAGAACTCCTCCAAAGCATTCCAGTCGAAGAACAAGGCAATTTCGACAAGATCATCGCCATTCTGGACAAGAGATACGACAATCAATCATTGAGCCAGGTATACCAAGTCCAACTCAGTGGGAAAACCCAAAAATCCGGTGAAAGCCTTCAAGAATTCGATGCAGAGATTAGACGGTTAGTTCACTTGTCCTACCCAGACCTGCCAGAGGAAACGAAAGACCAGTTGGCCACACAGAGTTTCATAAACGGCATCAGAGATGTGGAAGTTCAAAGAAATTTAAGACTGAGTGGAGCCAAGAAGAGTAATGAAGCTCTACTTCGGGCTTTGGAAGTAGAGGCCGTCATGAACATGTCTAAGCCGAGGGTCCGAGCAGTTTTCTTCAACCAGGAAGAGTCAGAGTCACCATTTCAAGCGCTGTGGGCTGGTCTGAACAAAATATTAGAACGGTCACAAAGAACTGGCACCAGAGGCGCATGTTACCGCTGCGGATGGACAGGACACTTCCAACATGACTGCCGAGTAAGGTTACCGGAACGATCACCAACCAGGAGTAGACAACAAACCGACTACATGTCCAGGGACCGTCAGCCTGTCAGCATAAGGGGGCGAATGCTGACTGTCCCTCCACCAGCCCCCAAAACGTTATCCATCCGGGGATTTTGCCGAGATAGCGGCAGCCTAGTCATCAGAGGCACCATCAATGGGCTAGCAGTTACCATCACCATCGACACCGGCGCCGCTGTGTCCATTGCCAAGTCCAGGGTTTTGAGAGCATCAGAAATTCGGCCAGTTACCAAGAACATCCAGCTCAGAACAGTCACCGGCGAGTCCATGTCAATACAGGGTGAGGCAGATGTCGTGCTACAGATAGGGGACAACATGATCCGGCATAGGGTCCTGGTAGCGAATATTGAGGACGATTTTATACTGGGAATGGACCTAATTAGCCAGCATGGATTTATGTTCGACCCGAGATATGATGTTCTTCGGTTCCTAAATGAGGAATTTGTATTGACACGGCCCGTCAACACATCAGTCACCCCCATAAAAGTTGTGGCAAAATCTTCAGCTAGAATTCCCGGTCGCACGGAACAGATTATTCATGGGCAGCTAGACAGCAATCCTGGGAGCTGCGTTGGAATGGTGGAGCCCGTACACTCAGCTCATGACTACTTAGTTGGACGGGCTATACTTAAAACCGGACGAGATATACCAATCAGAGTCCTGAATTTGTCCAACAACGACATCAGAATTACCAATGGTCAAGAGATAGCTTGTTTCGAGCCAGTAGAGACCATCATCAATTGCGAAGAAGAGTACCAGATGTCGGTGAAGGAGACAGGGCCCGATAAAGAGTTCCTACAACAGTTTGCTGACCATTTGACACACTTGACACCAGAGAACCAGAAGAAAGCCAAGCAATTTATCACAAAACCCTGGCAAATTTTTAACAGTAAAAATGGAACCACCGGTCGCACCAACATCATCCAGCATCGAATAGACACCAGGAAGGCTCAACCCATCAGAATACCACCTAGACGACTACAATTGGGGCAACAACAGGCAGTCGACGAAAACATCGAGTCCATGTTACAAAATGGAGTTATTGAGCCATCCATCAGTCCATGGTCTGCTCACGTCGTGTTAGTTAAAAAGAAGGATGGAACCACCCGATTTTGCGTGGATTACAGAAAGCTGAATGATGTCACGAAGAAAGACAGCTATCCACTACCCCGAATCGATGACACTTTGACCACACTAGCAGGCTCCCGTTGGTTCTCCACACTAGACCTAAAAAGTGGATATTGGCAGGTTGGTCTACACGCAAACGACAGAGAGAAGACAGCGTTCTCCACCAGTAAAGGGCTGTTTCAGTTCACGGTCAAGCCCTTTGGGTTATGTAATGCACCCGCTACATTTGAGAGGCTAATGGAGTATGTACTGAGCGGGTTAACATGGAGGACGTGCTTAGTATACCTCGACGACATTCTAGTCATGGGTCAGACATTCGACGACCATCTGAAAAACCTGGGCGAAATATTCTCCAGAATTAATAATGCCAACCGGAGACTCAACCCGAAGAAGTGCTCGTTGTTCCAAAAAGAAGTAGAGTTTTTGGGCCACATCGTGTCCGAGTCAGGAATCCGCACCAACGAAGACAAGATAGCAGAAATCCGTGATTGGCCAGTCCCAAGACACAAGCATGAACTCCGAAGCTTCTTGGGCCTCTGTTCATACTACCGGCGTTTTGTTGAGGGATTTGCCACCATCGCCGCCCCTCTACATCGGCAGACCACTGAGAAAGAGACCTTCCGTTGGAATTAGGATTGCGAAACATCATTCAGACGACTGAAGGCAGCACTATGTTCCAGCCCAATCCTAGCCTTTCCTACACAGTCCGGCAAGTTCATTTTAGACACCGACGCCAGCAACACAGGTTTGGGGGCCGTCCCATCCTAGGTGTAAGATGGTGAAGAGAGGGTGATCGAGTATTACATCCGTGGATTCTCGAATCCGGAAAGAAATTATTGCGTCACCAGAAAAGAACTTCTTGGAATAATAAGGGCTGCAGACCATTTCCACAAATACCTCTATGGTCGTCATTTCTTAATCCGAACAGATCATGCCGCACTCAAATGGCTGCTGTACATAAAGACACCGGAAGGACAACTGGTCAGATGGATGGAGAAATTACAGCAATACGACTTCAAGGTGGAACACCGTGCCGGCCGTTTGCACAATAATGCCGATGCCCTATCCAGAAGACCCTGTAGAGCGGAATGCGGACATTGTCTGAAGACGGAACAGCGAGAGGGTATCTCCATCAGGCAGATCCGAGTGCAGGCCAATGAAGACTGGACAACGGAACAGTGCATCCAGGATCAAATGGCTGATCCAGACATCGAACCAATCTTGTCACTCAAAACGAGAGGGGCACCCAGGCCACGATGGGACGAGGTAGCTAGATACTCCAGGGTGCTGAAATCGTTATGGGCTCAATGGGACTCTCTAAGAGTATACAATGGAATGATCAAGCGAGTTTGGGAAAGCGCTGATGGAC
The DNA here is from genome assembly GCA_034190945.1 of Octodonta nipae. NCBI lineage: Eukaryota > Metazoa > Arthropoda > Insecta > Coleoptera > Chrysomelidae > Octodonta > Octodonta nipae. Next base: position 40,615,668 of record CM067216.1, on the reverse strand, counting down.
GAGAAACCAAGTCCCAACTGGTAGTTCCGAAAAAAATGGTACCAGCCATCCTGACCGAAGTACATGATGGAATTACCGGAGGTCACCTGGGCATGAATAAAACCCTAGACACAGTTCGCCAGCGGTACTACTGGGTGAACTACTTCGAAGACGTCAGAGCTTGGTGCCGCAAATGTGCCACCTGTGCAGCCAGTAAGGGCCCGAAGACCCGGACCAAGGGCAGAATGCAGCAGTACAATGTGGGCGTCCCATTTGAGAGAATTGCCATCGATGTCGCCGGTCCGTTTCCCCAGTCAGAGAGGGGGAACAAATACATTCTGGTCGCAATGGATTACTTCAGCAAATGGCCTGAGGCATATGCGATACCCAACCAAGAGGCAACCACGGTAGCGACGGTGCTAGTAGAACAACTATTCAGCAGGTTTGGCGTCCCGATGGAATTACATTCAGACCAGGGGCGTAACCTCGAATCGAATGTATTCCAGAAGGTCTGCACGATGTTGGGTATCAGGAAAACGAGAACAACACCATTACACCCACAGTCAAACGGAATGGTGGAAAGATTCAACAGGACATTGGAACAACACCTATCCAAGGTCGTCAGCAATAACCAGCGCGATTGGGATGAGCATATGCCCCTATTCCTGTAGGCATATCGCTCTGCCGTACATAATAGTACAGGCCTGACCCCAGCCAGGGTCCTATTCGGAAAGGAGCTGCGATTACCCTGCGATTTGGCATTTGGCTCCCCCGAAGAACCTTCCCAACACATCGACGATTATGCCGACCAGCTCCGACATAACATTCTGGCAATACACGAATTAGCCCGAACGCAGATGTTGGCCACCAGTGACCGGATGAAGACGCGATACTACCTCAAGGCCAATTCAGTTGGGTTCCAGGAGAGGGACAAAGTCTGGCTGTACAACCCTCAACGGAGCAAAAAATCCCCAAAGCTTACACCCGCCTGGGATGGTCCATACGAGGTGGTCAAGAGGCTTAATGACGTCGTCTACCGGATCCGTCGAAACTCCAAGGCTAAATTGAAGGTGGTTCATTTAGATCGACTCGCTCCCTACCATGGAGGGGATGTCTCTGATCGGGAGGATCAGAATTAAAGGGGGGGCAGTGTTACGAAATTTACCCAAAGCCGACCCTGTTTCATTTCAATACGACAAGAAACGCTGTCAGATAAAAAATGGTTCTCAAAAAGACTCGGCACCTGTAGGAGTGATGATGACTTTTACTGGAGAATTCGACGCTGGTTCTATAAAGGAAGCACGCCACGATCGCAGTTCAGTTATACCGCGACGACTAGCGTATATGGGATTGTTATTGTCATATTTGAATCAGCTGTTTAAAATGTAAATAAAGTTCTAGAAAAGTGAAAGTGAATATTAGTTTTATAATTTTAAATTGAACCCACGGACTATATAGCAATATGATTCCGAGCCTATACAGGGTGATTCATATTGAAGTTCAATTTTTTTTAAATGAAACATCCTGTATATTATTACATATTTGAAGTCCTCTGTCAATTTTACTAGGACATGCATGTTACCTAAAATGCACCGTTTGGGGATTATTCTATATATTGACAAAATGATGACATCTAGAAACAGGGGAATATTACAGCTGTCTGGTATCATAAAAGGCTTTAATTGGGGGAAACTGTTGACCACCCCCTATACTACCAAAACCCAGAATGACAATGATGAACTGTTTTAATTGTTCCAGATATCGCCATTCTATTTTCGAACCTAACCTAACCCAACCTAACCTAACCTAACCATGGATAAGGTGATTTTTTTAAATGGAACCCGCGAAATTTTTAATTCCTTTTGTCGGATATAAGGTTATGTGTATCTGTTTGATCTTAGAAGGCCACGGAGTTTAATTTCCATGCCATCTAATGTGAAATTTCACTACCTTTTAGGCTTTATCATAGATTCTCTATATATGGTTCTAATACTTTCTTTTTAATCCTCAGTTCCATATTGTTATGGAGTTTTTTCTAACACTCAGAAGTAAAGTTAGCCATGGACAACAAACATAGAGGTCACTATAAATAAATGAATCAGAATAACCAATAACCTCGCTAGCGACAAAATGATTTAGCGAATAATGATAAATAACAACATTACTTCAAAGTAAATGTTCAAAACGGTGACCCCCTTGTTCTGAATCCCCATTAAGATTTCTTGATAGTTGCGAAAACATTCCTTATTCTCATTTTCATATCTTCAGCTGTCGTTGGTTGTCAACTATATACTTTTTGTTTAACTTTTCCTCACAGACAAAAATCAAGAGAGGTTATGTCTGGTGACCCGCTGGCTAACGTATTGGCCCATTCCTCTCCATCCAGTGTTGATCCATCCATTATTAAGCCATGCCCCATCTTGCTGAAAATACATATCTCTTGGGCAAGCAGATATATAGCAACGTTTTACTTTGGGTTTTGAATATGACTGTAATGTGATCAGTGAAACAATATTAATTCTTTAGCGCATTTTTGGGTAACCCTATATTTCTAAAATGAATTAATTTTTAATTTTAAAATAATTTATATTGTAAAAGTATCATATATCTGAGACAAAAAAGAACAAATACCTGACATATCCTACAGAACACCCAAAATTTAAATATTACTGACCTTCATAACAGCATTTGTTTGTGCATTTTTATTCACCGTTTATTTACTTTCTGACATATCGATTTAATTAATAATATGACCATCACATTGATTGATTTCTTTCTTTTAAATACTTGATTAAAACGTCGGAAAAGGAACTAATTTAGATTACGATATAATTAGGAAACCACTAACAAGCCAATAAACATAAATTAATATTCCAAAAAGTTGGGTTTGGTGAGTTTCTTCCAATTATGTACCCGAATTATAATGCCATAAGTCACTTTCGACAAACTACCACTTTTTTCATCCACAAGGAAAGTTGTTTCCAAAAAAATAATTATATAAAAATCCATAACACAAGACAAGAAATAAAAGCGAAATGATATCCAAATGAAACTCTACACTAATTAGTTGTGTACAGTGGAATCTTTAATCAAATAAGTATGTAGCTAATGAACTAAGTAAAAACAGATGGTTATCTACATAGTGTTTGCATAACAAAATGTGTTTATTAACAAATTTGGTCAATAGAAATTTTGAAGCATCTGTCACAATTTGCAAATACTCAGTTACTGATAATATAAATGCCGATTGCCAGATGGCATAAATTCTTTGATTAACAAAATGGTTGTTAAAGTCATGTACTCTGTAGAAATGTCATTTTTGAAACAAAAACTGCTCTATTGAGTTTATGATTATACCAGTGAATAATTATTGTCAAATATAAAACGATATACAATCATTTTCATAAGTCCTACATGCCTCCGTGAATTTTTAAAAAATTGTAATATTTATTATAAAATATTAATATATCTGTATATAAACAAGCAAAGACAAAACGGATCGGTACCATTTTCTCCTCTATCCGTCAACCGATTTTCTTTATTTTTGTTTTGTTTAGTAGCTATTGACGACCTTCAGTGTAGAATATATAAAGAATATCTGTTTATGCCTTTTAAAATAAGTAAATGAAAGATAAATTATTATTAAAATCCACTATGAATAAGTCGCTTAAGTATTAATCTAATTTTCGAAATTTGACAGCAGTCGACAGTAAAAACCCAATTTAGTAGCGAAGAATAAATATTACTAAAGTAATACAAAGTGCATACTCTAAAAACCTCATTTTCTCTTCATTTTTGGCGCTGTTTTAAAGTGACCAAATTGAATGTGTTTATAAGAAGTTTGTGCAATTACAGAAGAATCCACATGAAAAGTTTTACGTAAGTACAAGTAAAGAAATAACACAAACTATATACATCTTCTAAAGGTAATTGATACATTTGATTTCCGATCCTCAAGAGTTGAGTATGTACATTCCTTCAGTCATGAATGTATCACAAATCTAATAAGAATTTAAGTATTGCGTCTAAAGGTAGTAACACTCACGAAATGTAATAAGCAATTTTTTTTTGTAATTACTTAGATTTGACTTGAAGTTATAGTTATAAAATACAAAGTATTATTTTGCAATTTTATTTCATGAATGGTAATCTTTTAAATCAGTTTTAACATGAAATCTAGAACGTTAGTCAGTAAAAAATTATTTAAATGTTCTTTTAACGAGATGTGATATACTGCAAATATTTTTTTATTCTTTGATCTAATAATATAATATATCCAGTGTTTGTTTACTTGTATACATCTTATTTATATGTAATTAAATTCTCCAAAACCGCACTAACGGTTCTGTCAAAATTTCACCATTTAGGGGTTTTGGGCGTTTTGGCGTCTAGAAATCGATTGCTCGTGAAAAATTGTATTACCGAGAAAGAACGAGATTGTGACAATTATGACAGTGTTTTGAAATTACAAGAGTTTCAATACAGGTTGATTTGGTAACCCACTTCAGATTGAAACTGCTCTTGAAAAATTTTTTCAATGCAAACTCATTTGTAGAATCTTAAAAGAATGTTACTATTTGATATTTTTCTAGCATGACATTATTATAGTTGAATCTTTCATGATTTTAAAGTAAAAAGTGCTGGTTAGGCAATTTTTGGATGGGTAAAACGTTATGTGTTTTCAGGTTAATTTGAGGCACCCAATCAAGTTGCATTGAGAAGTTACATATGCATATATGAATTGATTGAGATATAAGGAGCTGTAGATTATAATTATACAGGGGGTGATTCTAGATATGTTAGAAACCAAATGTTTCATTGGGTAGCCCTTAACAATTTGCATTCACAGAGTGTATTATATAAATATTGGATTGCTGGAAATATATATATATAAAGAGGAAATATTATAATGACTACATTTTTGATGAACCCTTGAATTTACTAGTGAAGGTCGGTGACCCATGTACTATTAATTAAAAGTACAAATGGAAGTTGAGTAAGTATTTGTAGTAAAAAAAACATTTTGCAATTTCTAGTCAAATGGAAATGTCATTTACGTTTATTTATTATATTATTCTACCGGTTAATAGATGAATTATTTAGTTTTAAGAAATTTCATGTTAACTAAATTTTTGTCTTTAATTTCCAATTACTGCCTCTTTGCCATACCTTATATCGTTAAGCTGAGCATTATCAATGTGCACATAAATAAAGTTAATTACATATGAAAAACAATTTGAATTTTGTTGGGAATTGACACAATTGGTCGAATTTCGACCACAGATCATTCCATCTACATAAATTGATGCCAATTTAATTCTCAATTCTGTTGTAGTAGTCGATAACCAGTCTTAATATTGAACTTGGCTCCCCTTTTCCAAATTTATGGTTTTAGTGGGATAGTATATACCTTTAACAACTTTTAGAACATAATATTAAGGCATAAGGCAATTGCGTTTTCCATAGAATGATAGAAAGGCATACAACTGAATTGGAAAAATACTATTAACAATTATTATTTTCGATTCATCTTTTGGGCTGTTTTCAACGGCAAAACCTGTTTCTTCATATCAATGTTGTAACACGTATTTCAACCGAGTTGCCATAACTGATATCAGACAGATCTGAATACTTCACAGGCGCCCGTGTCTTGCCATTGTGTATGCATAACAATTGTTTCTTTCATCTAGTCCACTTAATGTGAAAGACATGCATCTCAGCATTGTTTGCATAATATTTCTTACGAACTATTTGCTAATTGAGTGGGTGGTCAGTTCCTTATTGAAAGTTGTGCATTTGAGATTTAGTCGCTACTATGAAAGTACGGCGCATTTCATTATTAGTGTTGCAAATTCTATGCCGTTTACGGGCAATATACCTTAAATAAACACTTAGCCCAGTTAATCAAAAAACTGTATTCCGTTTCAGATAATTGCCATTTTAAAATAAAAATATTTGTGTAGAGAAAGGTTTCACCTTACACGTGATAAATTACAAATTGATATATTTTTTTAAATGAATGCATAAAATCGCGAAAGAGAAATAAATTGAACTTTTGGATTTGCTTTCGGTATAAAAATCAAATAGCTCAGGTCATTTACGAAAATACTTGACAAAATTAATAGTAGAACAAAATCGACATCAGCTTGTTCCAATGATAAATCTTGACTAATTGACATAAACTTTAACATTTTTTATCGATGCGTTTTTGTTTTTTTACAAAAAACCTCAAAAAATTGGTAACAATTTAGTTTTTTACGTTGTACACAAAATCCACCTATGAAATCGTGTTTGCAACTATGGGCAATGTTAAATAGAAATGAAAAACCTACAAAATGAGCTACTATGAGCTCAACTTCGTTAAATGGTAATAAAAAAAATAATCCCTTATATATTTTTTTACTTTATAGCTAAAACATTCTTATTAACTAAAGGTTAGATATTCTCATACTCAATTCATGTTCCAAAAATAAATACTCTTGCACCGATAGTTTTTGCAAAATTTTAGTCAATCCTATGGAAGACATATTTTTTAAGAGGCTATATTACCTCACCGGATGACCCTATTATTATGAAGAAACCACCGATGTAAAGTAGAAGAGGTGATCTCGAGACCTCTCATCACATTTTTTTAAATTTAAAGTATAAGTACATATAAATACTGACAATATTTGACCATTCTCTATAATTTTTCTGGAGGAGTCCATTCGAAAAGTTGCTAAGGCGTGGTTCCTGTGTAACTACATCCTTATAATAAATAATCTTGATGCAAATTTTTAATTTTAAGCAGACACATATTTATATTTCTATATATGCAAAATGTAAAGGCTGTTGCAACCGATTTTTCCATTTGTATATGTTTCAATAAAAGATTAAAACATATATATCTAAGGTAATTTGGCTTGTTATTAATTAGTATTTATTAATAACAATTTCAGAATTGAACAACATAAAAATTACGTTGTTAACTAATTGAAGAATACCATTTTTGTTCTATTATTAACGATTATTATCAATGTGTATCAGGGTTTCATTTTTATATAATAATAAAATATAAAATGTACTGAAAGTGTAAACAAAGGAGCCTACTATTATTTACTTATTTATTAAAAAATCAGTGAATAGAGAAAGCAAATTTCGGTTTTTGATTTAAATTTAAAATAAGTAGGTTGTCTATTGCATATTAAAAATTATTGTTCCATCATTATCATCAGTGTCTATCTAAATAGAGTTTAGATAGTCCATTTTGCTAAATTTATTACATAAATCCATATTATGCTAGAAATATAAATATGTGCATCAAGATTATTTATTATAAGGATGTAGTTACACAGCTACCACCCCTTAGCAATTTTTCGAATGGACTCGTCCGCAGAAATTATAGAGAATGGACAAATATTGTCAGTATTTATATGTATTTATACTTTAAATTTTGAAAAAGTGAGATGAGAGGTCTTCTACTTTCCGTCGGTGGTTTCTTCATAATGATAGGGTCATCCGGTGAGGTAATATGGCCGTTCAAAAAAATATGTCTTCCATAGAATTGACTGAAATTTTGCAAAAACTGCCGGGGATACAGTACTTATTTTTAGAACATGAATTGCATATGAGAAGATCTATCGCTTCGGTTAATAAGAATGTTTCAGCTATAAAATAAAAAAATAAGTGAGCAGTTATTTATTTTTTTGGAATTTCGGGTAAAGGTTTCATTATCTAAGAAACAATTTAACGAAATTGAGCGTATAGTAACTCATTTTGTAGGTTTTTCATTTCTTTTCAACATTGCCTATAGTAGCAAACATGGTTCCACAGGTGGATTTTGTGTAAAAGGTAAAAAACTAAATTGTTACCGAATTTTATGTCATTAGTCATGTTTTATCATTAGAACACATTGATGTTGGATTTGTTCTACTATTAATTTTGTCACCAAAGGGGCTTATTCTCCGTAAATGAACTGATATAAAAGTATTGGAAACTATTTGATAACTCTCATAAATGCGCCTCCATTTCAGCAATTGCATGTCTGTTTTCTTTTAGTTCTATAATCGTAGTATATAGAATGGACATGCTGTGGAACCTTTGGTGTGTCACAAATGTAAAAACACAGTTTTGTACCCTAACACCAAACCTTTATTTGAACACTCAACTGCGTTACAACAACTCTAAGTTGTCATCAAGGAGTAAACTAAATCTAAATTACAATTTCTTTAATTTATACCTATTCGTAAAACTATTAGCAAGTTACAGTAATCAATACGAAAGGTAAATCTATAAAACATGTATTATTAAAATGTCATTACTTTATAATGTATTGTTAAAGTAGGTAGGTAATTAAGTATTATCCGAATATACATAATATCATTATACAAAATCTGGGCATTATCTTTCAAATTTCTGTGAAATCTGTGATTTAGATATCAGGTACTTGGAATAATAGTTTTACTGGTTTAGTCCTTGATGATGACAACTTAGAGTTGTTGAAAGGGCGTTGGGTGTTTAAATAAAGGTTTGGTGTTAGGGTGCAAAACTGTGTTTTTACACTAGCATATAGTAGTCTAATGGGGTTAGATCGAGAATCTAGGTGGTCAATCGACGTGAGAGATAATAAAACTAGTGTTAGTCTGAAGGTGGTAGACAATGTAACTTGTTCCTCGAAGTTTTCTTGGACTTCCATAGTCTTGAAATGATTGATCTCACAAAGTTTCAATAGCTTTGGATCTGCTATCGTCATTAGGCAAATTCAGATTATACCTCATATTTATACCCTTAACCAGCCATGCTCATTGGGTCGCTTAATCCCCTGTCTCGTCCAATTAGCGTGGCTGTACCTGGTGATTGGCTTCCGGTGATGCGCAGCTGCAGTGGCTCGAGAAGAGGTCTCCAAACGATTTTAATTTGGGTGCTTGACTCGCTGATTATATTTTCATTAGAGATTCCTTATGCCCTCTCGATGACTTTTCTCTTATACCAGTGCTTTTCCTTGTGAACTATCCGTGCCTGGTCCCACTTAATGTTATGGTGCTCGTTCCATGGGTGATTAATGGTAATTAATTAAATTAATTGATATTTTTAAAAAAAATAACGAAACAGCAACACACCTATTTTGATCTTAGAGCTTGTACCTTCTGGAGAAAGCCTGCAGTGAACAAATGTCGTGGTAAAACCAAAGAGAGAGAGGGCAATAGATAGGGCAAGAGGCTATTTTATTCGGTTGGAAGCTGCTTCCACCTACCAAGTGAAATAGCCTCTTACTGTCTCTATTGCCCTCTCTTTCTGCCCTTGCCACGATTTTGTGAATTCCAGGCTATCTGCAGAGGGTAGTGCTCTAAGATTTTGATACCTTTTAGTATTCAGGGAATATCAGAACAGTAAGACAAAATGACCTACTTTGACATAAATGTAACTGCGAAAATAGTAATATTCTAAAAAATGTGTGTTCACGTTTATTCTTGGATTTCGAATTCGCAAAATCCTATAACGACTAAAAAGTACAGCAGTATTATTGATATCTTAAACACTTTAGTACTGAGCTGAACTTATAACAACTTGACCTTAACAAAATGACCTCAATGTACACACAAGTATGCAATATAATTTTCTCCATTTCCATATATGTAAATAAACAATAACTATAAACCATTTTAAAGGCACCTTTTTAAAACAGAACTTATAAATGAAAGCTTCGAACTATATTTTACAATTGCTATTTAATGAACATAAACAAAATTCGCTTGAATGCTTGGAATAGCAGTCGTGCCACTCACTAATAGCTTGCCCGAAATTCGTGTTAGCAATAAAATAGCAACTCAACGTTGTGACATGCGTTAGATCATATCCTATGAATGCCGAACGTTTAAGGTATATTTCTCCGTAAGCGGTACAGAATTTGCAACAATAATAACTGAATATGTCGGCGGTACTTTCGAAGTGTCCAGCGATAGCCCAGTCAAACAAAAAAGTGTAGTGTATGTCATTTATAAATGTCTCCAAAAAAATGTATATATTTTAAAAACTTTATAAAGTGTCTGTTCGAAAATCAAGTTTTCTTCTATGAACCAACAGAAGTCAGTTGGTAGTAATGCTCAGTTGGCATAAATTTATTTAATTCACCATTTATAATTTATTAACTGTGTTAAATGTTTAAATTTACTATTGATTTGCCATTATTCAATGATGCCTTTAAATATTTTGTTCAAAGGACCACGCATGTTTTTTTTAAGAAACGAAACTTTAAAAGCACCCCCATCCCCCAAAACCATCCCAGAGGTCGGAGAAGCTCGCAAAGTGGATGTACGGTTAAAAAAACTCGAGTTCTGTTAAAACCGAGCTATAACAATTTTCTCTACTAATAATAACTATTAGATTATCAATAAATACTTAACTAAAAAGCAACATTTTTTTCTGCAACAATTAAATACCTTTTCTCAAGTCGGGGGCCAAGTTGAACAGGAAAGTTACATAAAGTACAATTCTAATGGCTTACTTAGATGCTGTTTTCAAATCTAATTAACTTTTCCATATTGCCAAAAATAAGGTATTTTTCTTTAAAACATTATTAATTCTTTTGATCAATCTCGTTTATTGTTTTCTAAATATTTATTTTTATTAAGAAAATATTACATTATACAATTTTAAGTGATGTAGCATAATACTATTCACTTTTCAATTGTAATAAACATTGACAACAAATTAAGATGTTATCAAAAATAAGGGTACCTCACTTTTAGGCAAAATTTATATTTGCTGACAAACCTCGTATACAGTATAAGTTTCAGAGTTAGGAAATCTTTTTATGAAGAGTAACTTTTCTACAAATATTATTCATAAGAAAGTTTCCATTTAATTCCAACTCATAAAGGTACACTGTATATAGAGAACAATTGAGAACCACCATCTTGAAGCTGGTTAACTGTCAATTATTTTGATTTAACTCCTGTTTTTTTTTTAATTATTTCGAGCATTTACTTTTTTTAACCACTATCGCTTTCACCAAACTATATCATAACCACTTATTGTCGATTTTCTAAAAAATGGTCTAAGCTATGTCATTGATAAAAATAGGGGACCACTTCGGAATCTCTCTTAACAAAATCCAGTTTAAATTATTCAAATTCCTTGAGCCTGTTTCGAGTACACGCTGAACATACAGGGTATTCCATCTCAATTGAGCCACCTTGAATATCTTGGTTATTTTCAAAACTATTGCAATAAGAAAAAACTGGTCGATTTTTGTTTCGAGGGGGACATTTTTTGAGGTGAATTAGCGCTTGCCGCATTCAACATAAACAGGCCAATTCAATGACCTTGAGATTTGAAATAGGGAAAATAGGTTTTGTCGTATATCATTTGAAAGCCCTTTTTACGGACTATACCGTCGTAATAATATTTTTTATTCAATTTCTGTACATGTAATAATAAAAGAGCATTAAAAAAAAACGAATTTACATTACAATACAACGCCTCTAAAGCAAATGTTCAAAGTGTCTTCTATTGACTTCCAAACAATAGTACAACATTCACTGAAAGCTGTCTCTGACATGGTTCAGCATAGTCGGTGTTATCTGACGATACTCCGCTATAATTCGTTGGTGTAGTTCTTCCAAATTCTCAGGCTGAGTCATAATAATTTTGGATTTAACATGTCCCCACAAAAATTCCAAAGGGTTAAGATCAGGTGATCGGGCAGGCCATTCTATAGGACCTCTTCTTCCAATCCAGGGACCAGGGTATTCCAAATCGAGGTATTGACGAACATGTGCGGCGTAGTGAGAAGAAGCTCCATCTTGTTGGAAATGCAATTGATCTTCATGTAGTAGAGGATCATTTTCTAATTTTTCTATTATCAATGCATTAATTTCATTTTCCAATATTGTGATAAATTTCACCATTTAAATTACCAGGAATAAACAGGGGTTCAATTATGATTTCCCAAAATCCCTGCCCAAACGTTTAGTTTTACCGAATGTTAACTATGAGCTTCTCTAAATAAATGAGGATTTGTATCGCTCCAAAATCTACAGTTATGTCGGTTAACCTCCCCATGAAGTGAAATAGTGCACTCATCAGAAAAGCAAACATTGTACAAGATGGGTTTTCGATCATATGCTGGGTCATAATTTCGTAAAACTCATGAAGTAATTTAATTTTGTAAAAATGGAATTTGTGCAAAATTCTAAAAACGTTAGTTTAGCTAATACCGGAAGCTGCAGAGATTTGCTGGACAGACTGCGTTTTTGGTATAAGTTGGACATGGCCCAATGTAGCCACAGCTACCCCTTCATCATTTACAATTCCAATGGGACCTCTTTTTTTAATCATTAGTGAACCCATCTCAACAAACTTTAAAACCAACTCCAATACGTATTTATGACGGACGTTACGTTCGTGATGGTTTTGGTTAAAAACCCTTGCAGCAGATCTAGCACAATACTTACCAGCTCAGCATGTTCTTACAATGTGTATACCATAACTATCTTTTAAATTTTCAAGAAATCAGTAAAGTAATAACTTACAGATAAATGTACAATGCTTCAAATGATTCAATAAAGTTCAGAACCGATAAACAAACTTGCTGTTAATATCAGCAAAAGTAATGTAAATAAATGAATATTTACATTTAATGTTTTTCTTGTATTGTGTGTTATTACAGGGTGCGGCAGTGAAACAGGATGGTTTAAGAGCTTACTATACAAAAACTCTTTTTTATACTTTTCCATGCAGTAAAAACTTTTAATTAATAATCGGGTTTTACTACTAGGTCCGTTAGGTTTTATGTTACATGAAGAGGAATTGCAATAAAAAAATATTATGGTGATATAGTCCGTAAAAAGGGCTTTCAAATGATATACGACAACATCTATTTTCCCTATCTCATATGTCAAGGTCATGGAATTTGCCTGTTTATGTTGAATGCACGCAAAGGCTAATACACCTCAAAAAATTTCTCCCTCGAATCAAAAATCGCTCGTTTGCGATGGAATACCCTGTATACATATACAAACGAATTGAGAACCTCCCTTCTCTTTTGAAGTTAGTTAAAAAGGGAAAGATTACACAAAGACACAAACCACATATTTAATTTAGCAAAAATTTTAAAGATTGTAATTTCTTAATTATGAAATTCCGAAAAATGTTCAGAAACCTGTCGCATTTCTTTTCGACTAACATTTGTGCAATAACTCAATATCGTTAATACACTGCCAATTATTTACAAATAGGCCCATTATAATATTCTTCGAGACTCATAACATATTAACGTCAATTACATTACACAAGAGTAAGCTAATAAAAAATATATGGCAGCAATCAGGATCTCAATCCTTTGCAATATTCTCGCCACCAGTAACGTATGCAAAGCAAAATCATTCAATAAAGATTTATATCGCGGTCATTTAAAATTCTCAAACAACTACGACAATGTGTGTAGAGCGTGTAGTACCGATGCGGCTGTGTCGTATGTGGTGTGCTCCAGTTTTCATGGGCTTGCACAATGCTATTTTGCATAGGCGGATAATGAGGTGTAATATGTGTTTTACGATACGGTTACAAGTTGGAGTAAGTTGCCACATAATGTGGAATTAACTCTCTACTGAAGAAATAACGAAAAAGTTATTTGCCGATAGGAAAACAGTCTACAACTTAGTATGAAGATGAGCAAATGCTATATTAGGAGCAACGTCATTAAAATATCGTAAAACCAAGCATTGTAGCATAATGAATGAAGTCAATAACAAAATATTTCAAAGACAAATTTGAATACCTTGTACAATTGATGTATACTCAGTGATAAAGAAATCTCAACACCCAGAAGGAAATGTTTAAAGGACCAGGCACCTTTCGTATGGAAAAATGGACCTCCGTCAAATTGTTTGAAATTTTGGTATGTTGTAGGGGTTAATGTTCTGACAAAAAGAGTCCATAGGTTCAAATAGATTATATGACTAGTTTTCGAGAGAGTGTTAAATATCGAAAATGCCGCATTTTTGATATCAGATTTCCAAACAATTGCCATAAGTTTTGGTGGATTACAGGGTATTTAAGAAATACGTAACATGTGATTTGGGAAAAATCTTTTTTTTATTACAACGTCGAAAACGTAAGATGTTATTGCACAATTAATATCCCTTTAAAGTAATAATTTCTTCGGTGTGATTCATCTAATCTACAGTGTGAGTCATAAATATAGCTAAAGAAGGCATGTATTATTTTTTCCTATTAATGAGTCACCCTGTATGAACCATTCGTGCTGAAATTTTAATAAGACATTAAACAGATATATTATCTGTCTCTTTATACTCAACGGGATGTTAAACTGATTGCAAGAACTATACATATTGAAAAAATGTATTTTTTTATACTACCCCGTAGTTTTAAATTCTTACGTCAACTTTGTATTTTATTACATTTTTACGTTAACAAATGTTCAGTGTTTTACTGAACAGAATATTATTAAACTAGTTTTCGAGATATATAGTGTTAAACTTCGGAAATGTCACCTTCATCGGATTAGATTTCGCATAATAGATGTGTTTTATTTCCGTTTATTACTGAAAACCTGGTTTGCGCATTGTTTGACATAAATATTACAGGGTGTTTCCTATATACGTAACATGTTTTTTTAGAAAACTAATTTCTATTATAACGTTGAAGACATAAGAAGATCTAATTGTTCAGTTAATATAATGTTAGAGAAATTAATTTTTGGAAGTGTTCAGACATTATACAGTTTGAGTTGTAAAATTGCTAAAGTGAGCATCTATTATTTTTTTCCATTAATAAGTAACCCTGTATAAACTATGCGTCCTAGAATTTTTATATTAAATTATACAAATCAACGACTCATCACACTAAATTCTACAAGTTTGCAAAAATTGTACAAATTAACGTATCGTAGTTTATACAGGGTTACTCATTAATGGTAAAAAATGGTAATGTCCACTATAGCTATATTTACGACTTACACTGTATAATATATGAACACGTCCAAGAACTCATTTCTTATTAATTGTGCGATTACATCTTATATATTCATCGTTGTAATAAACAAAATAGTTTTCTGAATAAAACACGTTACTTATATTGGAAACACACTATAATACAATATAATTAATTGTAACAGCTTTATCCCATATTATGTCAAATAATGCGAAAATTACCTTTCCTGCAATATACGGAAATAATACACGTCTGTTATGAGAAATTTGATAAAAAAAGGAGACATTTCCGATGTTTAGTACCCTATATCTCGAAAACTAGTCATACAATTTTAATAATATTCTGATCGGTAAAATACTGAACATTTGTTAACGTAAAAATGCAATAAAATACAATGTTGACGGAGAGAATTTAAAACTACGGGCTAGTATTAAAAAATACATTTTTTCAATATGTATATTCATATTTGCAAAAATCGAGCACTGTATCAAACTCCTCTTAAGATTAATCCAAAACAGACTACACACCAAGTGTAAGCAAATCATGGGTGACCAACAGTTTGCTCTGATTAAGATCAGTTTTCGTTCCTATTTCCAAAAATAACAACCCAAAGCAGTGTAGTGATTTTCGTCTGATTAGGTTAATTGAGCACTGCATCAAACTCCTCTTATGAATAATCCAAAACAGACTACACCACACCAAACATGAACAATCATGAGGGACTAAAAGGTTTATAGGGGGCTTAGGAACAAGCACTGTTCTGCATGCACAACCTGAAATCCACTAGAAGAACAGAAATAAATGAAAATAGGATGAAACCACTATCATAGCCTAATGGATAGATTTATAAAATATGTTTAATAAAATTAATGGTTTATCCATAAACAAAACTAAACGAAATTTATACTGATAAAGTATGGAACAAATCAACGACCATCTTCATCTGATACTAAATACGAGCAACTGGAAAGAGTAACGGCATTTAAATACTTGGGATGTTTGATTATCGAGATTCTTGACCCAGAAAAGAAAATTCTTGTATAGAATAGAATGAAATTGGCCCGAGATTGAAATTTATTTTTATTTTTTTTTTTAATATTTAATTCCAATCCAGCCTATATTTCAACCATCCTGTAAATGAAACTGCTTCTAACATTTTTTTAACCATCTGCCCTATAATTAAAATATTATTGCTGCACATGCTTATTTAACATTTTTTAACGTTTTTTCTAGTCACTCTCTATAATTATAAACTTACTTCACTCTTATTTCAACCACCTTGTATACGGAACTACATATGTGCCACCCAATACAACATTTTTTGAAACACCGTGTAAAACTTTAATTCGATTACACCTTATATTTCTATAACTATCCTATATATGTCACTGCTTATGTACCACCCAATATCACATCTAATTAAAAAAAAATTGAACCCAACTGTATAACAGTAATTTTACTTCGCCCTATATTTCAACTACGCACATTGCTTGCTGCTAGAATTTTGATGCACGCAAACACACAACTACCACCGTATAGAAGAGAAAACTCAACTAACAAATTTTCTTTTCGATACACTAATGGCATATTTTGTGCCCTTTTACTGGACTGTAAACTCCGTGAAATGAAAACCGTTACAAACGCCCTGTACGATATACTTTCATGGCATATCTTGACCTTTAAACTAGATATTTGTAATGGACATTTTACATTTACAATGATGAATACAGTTTTTTGCACAAATTTTTTCGATTTTCAGAAAAACGGTATGTTTTACGTTATACAAAATTATACGGCATCAAGCTGGAACATCTCTTTGTAGAATACTATATAAAATATTCTAATTTCTTGAGCCGTTTTAGAGAAAACATTATAGTTTCATTGAAATTCACTGAAGTCTCTTAGTTACTGTTTTTTCTGTTTTTCTGGAAAATCGTAAATCTCACATTATAGAAAATTATGTTACCTTTCTGTAATATTTCTTAATGCAATGCCGATTAAATCATCAAAACTGTCCAAGCCATTTTTAAATAATCACTGAGCATACATAAAAAACATGCGGACGAAAGGATAATTTCCTTCTTTTTGGTAGTTGGTTAAAAAATGATTCTCAAAGACAAGAACGTAAATAAAAAGGTAGTGAAAAAACGCCAACTGCAGGAACTCTATATCCATTATTTGTAATTTTAATTTAACGCCTTTTTTACATTATCAAATATCAATTTAAATATTTGAATGCACTATGGTATATTCTGAACACCTCAAAGGATTTAGTTCTACAGGAAAACAAATTTGATTTTATCGAATCTTCGTTATTATTGGAGCCCTTTTTTGTGTACTACACAACGTGTCCCAATTATAAACAAAAATCCCAGTTCTCTGACGAAGCTTAATTTTATTTAAATGATGAGGTAAATCGTCATAAATTGCCTATACTGGAGTAAAATTAATCCACAGTTATTTAGAAAGACTCAAATTCAGCGACCTCTAAAGCGAAATGTGTGGACAGGAATCCTAGGAGATCATATCGTTGGACCCCTTTTTCATAGATTCCACTTTAAATGGAGTTAAGTATCTATATATAAATAGGCAAAGACAAAACGATTAGGTACCATTTTCTTCTCTGTTTCTCAACCGATTTTCTTCATTTTTGTTTTGTTTAGTAGCTACTGACAACCTTCAGTGCAGAATGCTAATATTAATTTATTATATTGGTTCATTCATTAAATAAAATATAATAAAAAATCATTATTTACGTCATAATGTCAATGCCAAACAACTGAATGTGCCGCTGCCGCCAGACTCAAAACATTGAGTAATTATATATAGAAGGACCAATGCTGTTATATACTTAGAGCATGTACTTCTGGAAGTGGCATGCAAGCGTTGTTATTGTTTAGTGGTAAAGTAATCGTTGTATATTATAATTATACAGGGCGATTCCAGATATGTTTGAAAATTTTTTTTTGTGGGTGGCACATAAGCAGTTGCATATATAGGGTGTTTAAAATATAGAGTAGAGTGCAATTGTAACTAATAAAATAATTATATAGGGAAGCCCATTAGCGGCTGAATTTACAGAGTTCTTGGAATATAAGGTGCAGTAGAATTGCAGTTATACAGAGTGGTGCAAAAAATATTATACATAGATGATGCATGTACCGGAAATGGAAATGCAACATTTTGTAACCCATAAGCAATTGTATATATAGGGAAGATGAAATATAGGGGTAGAGGAATTATAGATTACAGGATGATGATAAAAAATGTTAGAAAAGGAAATGATTTATAGAGTAGCCCACGAAGAGTTCCATATATATAATGATTGAAATATAGGTCGGAGTAAAATTATAGTTACAGAAGATAATTAAAAATGTCATTAACAAAAAGAGTAAATATGGTGGGTCATAGGCAGTGACATATACAGAATGGTTTACCCGGTGGTTAAAAAATGTTAAAAATATGCGTGGTCCATGAGCCGTTGCATATACAGGGTGGTGGAAATATATAATGAGATGGAATTATTTTAATGAGAATTTTAATTAATGTTAGAGAATTGAGTGCAATTATAGCTTTACAGGTAGGTTAGAAAAAATAAATATTTAAGGTAGCCCATTAGCGGGTGAATCGTTG
Organism: Octodonta nipae; assembly: GCA_034190945.1. Classification (NCBI taxonomy): domain Eukaryota; kingdom Metazoa; phylum Arthropoda; class Insecta; order Coleoptera; family Chrysomelidae; genus Octodonta; species Octodonta nipae. The sequence continues at coordinate 40,597,122 of CM067216.1, read as the reverse complement.
TCATATTAAATTAAGAATTACGAATTTGAACACAAATAAAGTCCTATGAATTATATCTGAAAAAAAACTTGAATTTCCTTACTTATTCATAGAAGCGAAACGTAAGACTGACATCTAGGATTTTCGAGGAAACTATCAAACAGAGATTCCGAATCTGGATCCGTTCAAATAATTGCTGTTCTCCCTAAAGTCCTAGGATAAAATGTCACTATAAAATTTTCAAGTTACTTAACATGCCAGAGATATTGACACAATTGGTCGAATTTCGATCACTGGGCGACAGCTAGTAAGTTTAAATCATCAAAATTGAGCATACATAAAAAAACATGGCGACGAATTGACAACCCTTTCCTTTTTGGAAGTCTGTTAAAAATAAAGAGTAGGAAATTTATAAGTCGAAAGAAAATATCATGACTCGGAAAATGAGGGAGTGAACTGGCGTAGATGCAGAACATATCTTAAGTGTCACAGTGAACCCAGACATTTACCGCTAGATTGTAAATGTAGCTGTCACCAACTCGTAATGGAGCTTGAAACCCAAAGAAGCAGAAGTATAGCTTTCAGTTTTTAAATGTACCCTCACTCAAACATCAAGACTGCCAAAGGCATTTTATGCAATAATTAAATTACGCTCCATTTATATTAATTTCATGCCAATAAATAACCGTGTCTAAATGCACAAATATATTTTTAATTATCCCATTACTACATTGTTTTCAACCGTGAACACCTCTTTCGCGGGCAAGTGACCTTTGGCTGATCCTCCGGTTCTTATGCAATTTTTTTCCACTAAGCTCCAGTTATTGACGATGTAGGTTATTAATTGTTTGACGGCCCCGTATTCGTTGACGCTCTGAGTGTAATGGTTGTGGCGATGTGTGTGATGCCATTGCGAAATTAGAGTATGTGAATATATGGATTCCATTATATCAAGTTTTGGTGTTTGAATGAAGAACTGATTAAAACACATCACGATCGAACTCGATTTCGTTTTACAATTTTCACGAATAATTTAGACGGTCGGTGTCCGATCGATTTATTATGTATGCAAGAATTTGAGGCTTGCAGTGTTGAGATTGCAGACCGGTAGAAGTTACAAAAATAGTACGGAAACATTTCTAAATCCAGAATTGTATGTACTGTTTGGAAATGATAGGAATTCACATTTGTAATTTCGTAAATCGGTGATATAATAATTAGTAAGTGATTATCAAACACAAAAGCTTACTTGAATAGATACGTGTACAGTGTGGAACAGCAAAATGGAATAAATTCTATAGCGAATAAAGGAGGGCTTGTAGGGAAAAACGCTTTTCAATAAAATAATATATATCGCGTGTGTCATGTGAGAGTGGCCAATACCCACTTTCTTATTTTCATTGCAAGCTCCTGTATATAATTTACTTTTTGGATTCTCCACTAAATTATAGACATAATTCATGTACCTATCTTCAACTGTTTCGGAAACATTAAGTGTTAAAAATTAACATTAAAAAAAGAAAATTATTTTATTTCATAAATTCGTTACATTACATGCAATACTTAATTGCCATTTAGCTCTTTATATTGCGATAGTAAGCAAAAATCATTCCTGTGTTCCTTATTACTAATTTGAAAGAAAATAACAGTTTTGTTTATTTTCCTCAAAACCCATAGCCTTAGTATCTTTTTGTCTGCCTGCATGACAGTTGTGATCACTATCAGTGCTATTGTCGTTTGAATTTCGTTAACTGTACGTAATAATATCAGAAAAATGGTAGATTTAACAAAATAACCACTCTACAAATGATTGGATATGGAGGTAACACCCGGACACAAATGGAAAGGACCCCGCACATTCCTTATGGAAAGTGGCCCCCGTTGGATTTGGCTGAAATTTTCCAGTTTTGTAGATTTCAACGAAATGAACAAATGTCTTCATGGCCGCAAAGTCCGATGACAGATAGTTTTAAAGTTATGGTTATTTTTATATTTAATGTCAGGGTATACCACGATGAGCTGAGTCGATGAGAATTAGTATACAGCGGGTTTTCGAGGATCTGATTTCAGTTAAAATAATTTCAGTTATCTACGACTTCCGGTTCTACCGGAAGTGGACCCAAACTTTGTTTTTATAAATGGAACACCTTGTTTTTTAAAGCTTTTTTAGAATCTACATTGAATTTCAATATAACTTTATTGGAAACATCATATGTCTGAAGGCTCCAGTTGAAAGTTATTTAAACTTTTTGAAAATTTTGACAGCTTTCTAAAAAATATATTTTTTTGGAAACAAAGAGGGCCAGGTCAAAATTACCAGAATTTGTCTAAATAAAACATGAAGCTTCCTAAATCTTTGGAAACGTTTCAAAACAATATACGGAGTGTTCCGAAATTGGCCCCGAATTCGGCTATCTCATTTTTTTTAATGGATTTTATGTTTGAATCCCCATACCTAAATTAAAGCATTTTTGTGGTTTTCAGAGATATTTGAATTATCACTAGACCTTTTTGAACGAATCGACAAGAAACACATGCTGTCATCAAACAATATTTGCTAATAATTTAGTGTTAAAGCACAATTATATGGAAAGCATTTATCATGTCCCGTTTAGGATTTAGTAACAAGTTCCGTTCGCGATACTCGGATAGACCAACACCCAATCATGACACGCTTACGGAGCTCATTCACAATTTCAAAACAGATGGACAGTTTGTGAAAAAGCAAGAAAAAGAGAAACCTGTCGTAGATAATAAAGAGAATTAAGTTACAGTCTTCGCATGCTTAAGAGCATATCCAGAAAATGCCTCAGTAGATGCAGAATGACATGTGGGAATATCTATGATTAGTTTTCAGAGGATTCTAAAATAAAACATAAGAACCATGCGTTTGCATTCTCATTAGTTAAGAATTTAAGAGCAGGTGACGCTCAAAGACGGAATGATCTTTCGAATTCATATTAATCAAAATTCAGGAAGACGCACATTTTCTACATAAAATGATTTGGACGGATGAGGCAAAATTTATGGAATAGTCAACCACATTACTGGAGTGATACTAATCAACACATTATTTTTAGGTGAGAGATATCTCGAAATTTAAAAAAATGCTTTACATCCATTAGACTTGACTTAGAATCAGCTCTGGTCTCAACACTACCTCATAATATTGCACCTGTGAATAACATTTTAGACAATCATTTTGAATATCGTTGGATAGAGAATAATGGTCTTCATCGATGGCCCCCTCGTTCTCCCGATATCACTCCTTATCTTTTTTTACTTGGGGTCGAATAATAAAAATTGTCAATGCTGCACCGCTAACAACAAAGGTATATTGCCAGGAAATGATTTGCGTCATGGTGTTACGAGTATGCTTTGGTCTATACGGAGATCGCTATGGAAAGGTTTCACATACTTTTTTTATAACCATACAAAATTCTACATAAATGGTTAAGAAAGTAAAGTAAAAAAGTTATACTAATAATTCATATATCTCTACACACACGAAAATTTTAATTTTTCCAAGTGTATATAAAAACTGTTTCATTTAGTCTTGTAAGCATAAACTCCTACTTTTTGGCCTATGGTTTTGAGGAAAAATGGAGTTGCCATTTGAAAAAAATTACTTATACGATTTTCGGATTCAGTACCAATTTCTGAGCTCTCCGTTTTTTTAAACAGTTTTCAAAGATTTAGGAAGCTTTAAGTTTTATTCAGGCAAATCCACAAAAATAATATTTGGTGAAGAAGGTCTGTCAAAATTTTCAAAAAGTTGAAATAACTTTTAACCGGACCCCTTCAGACATATAATGTTTTCAATAAAGTTATCTTAAAATTCATCATAAATTCTAAAAATGCTACAAAAAACAAGATGTTCCATTTAAAAAAAACAAAATTTGGGTCAAGTTCCGGTAGAACCGGAAGTCGCAGACAATTGAAAATATTGTATCTAAAACCGGTTCCTCGAAAACCTCCTGTATACTAATTTTCACATTAATACTGCCAGTACTTTCTCATATACATATCGACTCAGCTCTTCGTGCTATACTCTAACCATAAATATAAAATTAACCATAACTTGAAAACCATCAGTCATCGGATTTTGCGGCCAGGAAGACATTTGTTCATTTTGTTGAGATCTACAAAATATCAAAATTTCAGGAGAATCCACCAGGGGTCATTTTCCATAAGGAATGTGCGGGGTCCTTCCTCGGTTATTTCACGAAAGTTTTCCAAATTTGCCGCGAGCTTGGCCATTTAAGACAGAGAAAAAAGTAACTGCCAATGCTCTAAGTGATAATACGAAATCGGATATTATGCTTGAGTTTCAAGAAAACCCAGATAATTCTGGTCGAAAGCAGTCCTACAGTTCAACGTTAGTCACACATCGATTTTTCTTCGGGTATTAAAGGAAAGTAAACTGCATCCCTATAAAATGATGCCGACTCAGGTGCTCATGGAAGACGATTTCGATAGGAGAACGTATTTCTATGAACAAATGATGGCAAGGTTAGATAACAATGTGATTCAATTAGACGATGTTTTGTTTTCTGATGAGAGCACATTTACACTTCATGGCCATGTTAATTGTCAAAATTGCCACTATTGATTTAATGAGAATCCTCACTGGGTGTTGAAACATACGCAATATCCTGAAAAAGTTCATGTTGTGCAGGAATTGTTGGAAATCATATCGTAGGTCCCTTTTTCATTGATGACAATTTGAATGGAGATAAATATTTGAACTGCTCTAAAATAATGTCCTGCCAACTTTGATAATATCCTAATTTGTCGCCATTGGACTACTTTTTGTGGGATTATGTCAAAAGTACTGCATACAAAACTAAATTTAGATCAACCTAGATGACCTAAACAGACGAATCACACTTGCAATTAGATCAGTCACGCCTGAGATGTTGAGTAACGTTAGAAGACATTTCAATACCAGGTTAGTATGTTGCCAAGACGTTCGCGGCGAGCATTTTGAACATTTCCTACATTGACATTAATGGTTTTTTGTTTTTTTTTTATATTAAGAAATCATCAGTATTATTAATTAGTTTTTCAGTGTTTCGCTATATTGCTAACCTAAGATTTCTCAGCTTCCACCTTAAGAATGAAGTTCTTCCTTCATATCCGAATGAGACCACCCTTTAGGCTTCATCATCATCATATAGCAGCTCGTCTCGCCGACTGCTGACAGCCCGTCATAACCTACACCATTTTGCTCGGTTCTGGGCATCTTGGCTCCAGTTTGAAGATATCCTTTTCGGATCATCCGTCCATCAAGTCGGCGGCGGTTCTTTGTTTCTGGGTACTTCCTCTCTGGAACGAAATTCTAGTATTCTATTCGTCGATCTATTATCTGACATTCTTGCTACTCTAATCTAACTCAACTACTAACAATCTTTAAATTGGTTCACAATGGGCGAACGTAACGATAATTCAGACGAATACAGAGACTCTTCCTGTTTGAAGTTAGTTAAATAGACAACAATACGACGGATAATCTGAATTTCCTATCATTCACCTGATGACGATAGCAGATAAACGTTATTGAAACGTTGTGAGATCAACCACTTCAAGACGATGGAAGTCCAAGGAAACTTCGAGGAACGAGTTACATTGTCTACCAACTTCAGACTAGACAATAAAAGTTATAAATTGTAGTTTCCTAGCACTTCCGGTTTAACAGGATATGGCAAAAAAATTCAAATTTTCATTGGAACACCCTGTATATATTTTTTATTCCTGATTCAGTTCTTAGTACAACTGTACCATTAAAGATATAATAATATACATAATGTGTTTATTTCAATATTCAAGTCTACACCATAATTGGCATTATTAAATGCTTCCAGCTGTCGATCATTACATGTCACTTCAACATACTAAAACAGTGTAAAAACATACAAATTAGCAATTTTCGTCAATAATCCAAGTCTTGTAAGATGTCAATTTTGTTATACTTAAATCATTTTTTCCGAATTTAAACAGTTTTTAGGCTGACGCTTACGATAAAATAATTTTCATAATAAATCTATGGACGTCATTATATTCGTAATCGGTTCAAAATAATAAATAATTAAATAAATCAGTTTGATGATCTTATGTTAATTAGATCCCATTAAAAAAATTAAGGTTGCCATTGTGAAACACACACAATGCACTTAGAGCTAATACCTTTTTGGGTCACCCTATAGACTTGAAAGTATTTTCAAGACATGCATTTTCATTCACACAATAACTTTTGAAGACGCGAGATGTAAAGACCGACATCTAGGATTTTCGGGGAAACTAGCACGTAGAGGTTCCGAATCTGGAGCCGTTCCATGTAATTGCTGTTACCATAATTTCTAAGTTAGAATGTCGCGATGAAATTTTCAGGTTAACTTCACCTGTCAGAGATATTGAATTTCTCTTCGAGGTGTCAATCTTTTGTACGCAATACAATATATATTTAATATATATTGCAACTGATGAAGTTTCCCTAACCAGAAACAATATATATTATATATACTGTCTTGCGTACAAAAGAATGACACCTCGAAGAGAGTATTCAATATCTCTAACAGGTAAAGCTAACCTGAAAATTTCATCGCGACATTCTAACTTAAAAATTACGGTAACAGCAATTACATGAAACGGCTCCAGATTCGGAATCTCTATGTGCTAGTTTCCCGAAAATCTTAGATGTCGGTCTTTACATCTCGCATCTTCAAATTTAACGAAATGTATCAAATAAATAAAGATGTGTTCGAGAGGACATTCAATTGTGGGAAGCGCAACTGATGAAGGTTCTCTAAACAGAAACAATATATATTATATATATATATATATATATATATATATATATATATATATATATATATATTGTCTTGCGTACAAAAGAATGACACGTCGAAGAGAGTATACAATAACTTTTGTATTAAAATTTTTAATGTATCTGTACACTGTAATGAGACATCTTCACATTATTTGGACACCCTGTATATAATTTTTCACTAAAATGTGTTTGTGGGATAATAATGGATAATTATAGATGTTATTACCATTTTGTGGCTTTTAAAAGATAGATGAAATTGGTCTAGAAATAGATTGCAAATTACTCTATTCTGTGTAATGAACTATTGTCAATAAGAGACCCGTAATTACATTGTACCCCTTATAATAATTATCCTGTATTAACTAAAAATAACATAAAGGCAAATAGTCTCGTTTACTAAATTGTTCAGCAATGATACGTATAATTACGACCATTCAAGTGACTTCGACAAATTGATCCATTAAAATATTATCACAAAATTATTAGTATATTATTAGCGATTTCAAGTTTACATTCATTAATCAATTGTGAAATGAACTATTTGGGTTAACTTCAGCAAGTTATTTATTTTTCTAGATCGAATCGTAATTTAATTGACTGGAAACACCGTATACGGTATAAATTTGATTAAAAATGTCTGTAATGGTTATTCAATACTTAATCATCAAAAGCGTTTCTGTTAAAGATATATTAATTATTAATAATGAAATGAAAAATAACCAGGTGCTGAAATGTGTCTAATCGGTTGTGTAGATTCTTTTGGATAATAAATGGAGATATATAATGATAGTTTTTTATTGCTATCTGAAAATTTAGGATATTGGACTGCAACAATAGACACTGAAGTACGTCTATAGAATATTTTAAAGATACTATGATATTAACTTTTATTGTTTTAAGCTTTATTGCTGCAGCGATTTGAACGTAATCTGGGGGTACCGCTCAAAAGTGACAATTTCTTTTGTTTAGCCGTATGGTTAAGTATGTACTATTGGTAGCAAAACTACCAAACCATACTTCAAAGGGGGTATATTTTCCCTTCATCGAATTCTTATCCAAGAATTAAAACTGCAAGTTTTCCTCTGCCAGCATTGACACTTTTACTCCTAGGTAATCCCAAAGCTAGACTGCTTTGCAGAAAATTAAATCTGGCGTTTTCAGGCAAGGCAGTGGTTCAGATGGTAAAACACCTAGTTTAGTTGAGCAGATCTTGCAGCTCTATGAGACCGTCTGCAGCAGCTGCAATAATGACAAGGCGGTTCGCTTATATGGTAACCAGTTTCATGTGTCACTAGTTCAAAAAGGACGGAAGACAGCTAGTAGATTTCATTTACTTCACCTATTGAGCTAGATTGTATCGAAGAACCTCAATATCAGTGTAAAGGTACGATATATTATGCTAAGAATTAAAACCATTTAAACGAAATCTTTGCGACTTTACATGAAATTGTTTGAGCAAAGCTGCAGAAGTAGAAACTGATAACGGGTGTATTTTTTAGAGGTATATAACTTTGAAATGGCATAAAACAAGGATATGTTTTTAAATTGACATGAAATTTACTTTATGCGAAAGATAATCTTCTGGTATTATAATTTGGATATGACTTCTGGCATATGACCGCCATGCTGGCTCGGACGTAGTCTAATCTGGAGATCCAATTCTCCATGACTTTTCCCAACATTTTTGGTCGTAGATCGGCAATAACGCGGAGAATGTTGTCCTCCAAGTGGTCAATCGTTTCGGGCTTATCGACGTAGACTAGCGACTTCACGTATCCCCATAGAAAATAGTTAAACGGCGTTAAATCGCACGATCTTGGAGGCCAATTCACGGGTCCGAAACGTGCAACTCTGCCGTTACCAAACGTTTCTTTCATTAAATCAATTGTGGTACGAGCTGTGTGACATGTTGCCCCGTCTTGTTGAAACCACAGCTCGTGTGCATCATGATTGTTCAATTGATGAAAGAAAAAGTTAGTAATCATGGCTCTATAGCGACCACCATTGAGTGTAACGTTCTGGCCAGCATCGTTTTTAAAGAAGTACGGACCAATTATTCCACCAGCCTATAAAGCACACCAAACAGTCAGTTTTTCTGGATGTAACGGTGTCTCAACATGAACTTGAGGATTATCATCACTCCAACTACCGCAGTTTTGTTTATTAACGTATCCATTCAACCAAAATTGAGCTTCATCGCTAAACAAAATTCGGTTTTAAAATCGGGATAAACGGCAATCTTGTTTTGTACCCATTCACCGAGTGTACGCCTTGCTAGGTGATCGTGTGGCTTCAATTCTTGCACGAGTTGAATTTTGTAAGCACACAAACCAAGTTGTTTCCGCAAAATCTTCCATAAAGTGGAAGGAAACGTATCCAATTCCTGTGCACAATGGCGTATAGCCTAATTCGGGTTAGAGGCTACGCTCTACAGCAGCAATGGATTCCTCTGTACGCACTGTACGACACCTCTGTGGATGCGTATCATTTAGAGTAAACGTGGTACGAAACCGTTGCATAGTTAATCGAATTAATTGCTCTGATGGGCGATTATGTTGACCGTAAAATGGAAGTAGTGCGCGACACGTATTTCGAACAGAACCATGATTTTCAAAATAAATTTGCACAATTTGGAAGCGTTGTTCAGGCGTCAGTCTATTCATGAGGAAATGCCAAACCAAACTAAACATAAATCTTGACAGCTGACAAGATGGCCGCCGGTTAAAAGAGTTTTGCCAGCTTAAAGTTCTATACCTCTAAAAAAAGACCCTTTATAAACTGCACGACTGGTTTGAAATTATTTGTATGAACAGAACTACAACAGATAACTTCTATTTTTTGGTAAATTTGAATAGCTATTTTTAAAAAAATTCTGTTGTGAGACACCTCCATAAGTTATTCATATCCTATAACCCACAAATCAGTACTCTGTCGGCACTCCAGGAAAATTGCACCAACATTATATTTGCATACCAAATAAAGGGCATCTAGATATTCCTTTGCAAACATTTACCAGTTTAAAGTTTGTTTATGGTAACGGTTACTTTCGCCTTCATCATTATCTGGAAATCAGTGTTATTGTGATATAACACAGTTTTAGTATTATTGTATTATGTTATAATTGACAAGGGACAACTCCTAATATACAGTGATGGGCAAATGTTTGGAACCAAGTAAATATCTCTGGAATTATTAGAGATATCAAAATTAAATTTGGAAGGTGGATACTGTAGTAGATTGCCTATTTGTTTCCAATTTTTTTTACAATTTTGAACTTCCTGTTTTACCGGAGGTAATGTCGATTTTAAAATTTGCAGTGAAACACCGTGTATAGTAGGTATTTTAGTTTCTGATGAAACATTTTATTGCGAATACAAAAATATCGGGTTTGGTATTGTTTACTTCAATTCCTACCGAGATATTAACAGAAAAGTAACTAAGGAAAGGAAAAGTTCGATGGTAGCTAAACTCGGTTCAGATTTCATTTACGCCCGATATAAACAAACCGCTCGTTAAGGATTTGTATTTCTATTGGCCAATCGGTGGCATTATACTTGTTTGCCTTGTTTCATCAGGCGCAAATTAAATCTGAATCAAATTTAGTAATCCCTGAAATTCATTGCAGAAGTGACAGTAGTTGTCAAAATAAGTTATTATTTTTTTTTATTTGAACGTAAAGAGATTGTATTGTTTTAATTTGATCGTAAAATGGCCGAATTAAGTGAAAGAGAAAGAATAGAAATATTTGTGAGGATTGGGTATGGGGAGAGGAAAACGACGCATCAAGAAGTTTGTGGCCTTTTTAACATTGTTCATCCGAATACACAAATATCCCGTTCAGTAGTGACGAAAACTTTGCGAAGGTGCGACACAAGTGGAACAGTTAGCAATTTACCAAAAAGTGGACGGTTAAAAAGTACAAGTAATGAAGGTGTAGCTCAAAATGTTGCTATATCTTTGGAAGAAAATCCTCACTTATCCACTACCGACCTCGCCAATATGCATGGAATTAGCCGTCGTTTAGTAGGAAGGATATTAAGGCGAAAAAAATATCATCCATACAAAATTCGCCTCGTTCAAGAACTCTTCGAAGACGATTTCGACAGACATTTGCAATTTTGTGAAACGATGATGGATATTTGTAACCGTGATAATAATTTTATAAGAAATGTGGTGTTTTCAGACGAGGCTACATTTTGTTTAAATGGTACGGTTAATCGACATAACTGCCGCTACTGGTCGCAAAGTAATCCTAATTGAGTACAAGAGGCTCATACACAACATCCCCAAAAATTGAGCGTTTGGGCCGGCATTTATAACAACAGAATCGTGTGACCCTTCTTCCTAAAAGCCACTTTAAACGGAGATAGGTATTTACAGCTCTTGGAGACATTGGAGGTAAATGGACAATTACCAAATAATATCTGGTTTCAGCAGGATGGAGCACCACCCCATTACGCTCGCATTGTTCGAGATCATTTAGATAGGACATTTCATCACAGATGGATTGGAAGAAGGGGTACTTATGAATGGCCTGCACGAAGTCCTGACCTTAATCCACTAGACTATTTTCTGTGGGGTTACTTAAAGTCTAAGGTTTATGTTGATAGACCAAATAATTTGCAAGAATTAGCTGCAAGAATAACTCAAGACATCCAGAGAATTACACCAGAAGTAATAGCTAATGTTACTAGAGAATTTAAAAACCGACTTGCTTATTGTCAAGAAGTAAACGGTGCTCAGTTTGAACATCTAATTCATTAAGTTTAGTTAAGTTTCAATGTTTTGAAAATCACTTAGATTTAGTTAATAATTATGATTATGTATTTCTTTAATGTATATTAGATTTTTCCTTTCCTTAATTGCTTTTCTGTTAATATCTCGGTAGGTATTGAAGTAAACAATATCAAACGCGATATTTTTGTATTTGTAATAAAATGTTTGATCAGAAACTAAAATACTATACAGGGTATTTCATTGCAAATTTTAAAATCGACATTACTTCCGGTACAACAGGAAGTTCAAAATTGTAAAAAAATTTGGAAACAAATAGGCAATCTACAGCAGTATCCACCTTCCAAATCTAATTTTGATATCTCTAATAATTCTAGAGATATTTGCTTGGTTCAACACATTTGCCCATCGCTGTATATTCCTGAAATAGGTTTTCGAAAAATTAAGATATGTTACACCATTTACAGTCCATTTGAAAAAATAAGGTCCGAGTATTTGAGCATTACAAATTCCAGTCCATACATTTAAACGAGCCTAACATTCCAAATGTGTCTAGAGTAAGTGGTCATTGTTTCTATTGAAGTTGCCACAGTTAAAAGAGTACTTTAATCAGGCCAAATTATGATTTCAAAAAATTTCCAGTATTATTCCTACTTGAGGGCCTGTTGCAAAACTCAATTCGTCTATCAGGATCACCTGGATATAGTTTCTGGGAAATGTGTTTGTTGTAACATTTGAAACTAGTTTCTTTGAACTCCTTCCAGACGCTAGTTAGTGGCTCATACATATGTGACGAAACTTGATAAGTTGATTTTGAAGGGTTCGCAATTATCTAAAAACCATTGCAACAAAATGTGTTTTTTTAAATTAATAAGATAATAAGTTATATCTAGTACCTTGTTCCCTTCTATTTCAATATTTTATGTTAGATTTTTTGAAAACCTAGTCAAATGTTCGTCATAATTTTTTAATAATGTATGTAATCATGACAAAAATGGACGACAACGACGACAACCGATAACAACCGACAATATTCAAACGATCGATAATTAAGGTGACTATTTCCCCATCTGGACGTAGTACGAGAACCCTCACATTTAGGGCTGTTTAACAATTCTAGATGGCGCGTCCAACTGTGGTACAATCTCGCCTATCTGAGTTCCCACCCCTTGGAGAAAGACGTCAACCTCAGTTTGATGTTGAGCGACATGCACGCGAAAAAGTAGGCGTTATGGGGTGCTATTTATTGCACATGGAAGTAGGTCACCTTTAGTCTTTGTTCGAGGCAAAACGACAGAGAGCGCAACGTTATCTTCAGGAAGTAATGGAGCCGTAAGTACTCGCTTACCTTAATCGGCTCATGGATCCGATATTTCAACAAGCTAATGTTTGACCTTATGTCCAGTTAGTTTAAACTTTTTTGCGGAGACCCATGTGAATCAGTTGCCATGCCCTGATCATTCACCCACAGAACATGTTTAGGATATGATGGGTAGAAGGCTCGGAAATTTAGCCCAGCCCTTACGGACTTTGAAGGTTCTAAGACCAGAAATACAGGTAGCTTGGTATAGTATTCCTCAGAAGAATCAATGGCAAGACGTTTTGGGGAGTGTATGGATAACCGTGGTGGATGAATATAGTATTAACAAATTAAATCTCCTTCTGGGTCAGTGAGTCTACATTTGTACTGTTTTCATACTGTTTCTATCAAATTTCTAATAAATTCTTAACATAAATCGTTTTTCTTCAATTGTTAAACTTATTGTGTACGAAAGTATGTGTTCTCTAATTTCTTTTGAAAATGCTGTCATGTTTGTAAAATGTCTTTGGTCAAGGCCAACTAAGGTGTAAGTTGTACATTAATTAAGTCGCAATCAAAGGAATCGTTTTTTTCAGTGGAAAAATCGAATGTGAGGTCCATAAGAAAAAAAGTTGATAATGTTAACAGAAAAACAAATGATTGTAGAAAACGAATTACTTTGTTTTATATCACTAATTTATTTATTTATTTATCAAATAAACATAAAAACCGTGACTAGTTTCGACAATACTATGTCATTTTCAAACGGAAACAAATTCATGAATGACGACAAAACATTTTGAAACAGATCGAAGGGTCTTGTCTACAACAGTAGGTATGTGTTAAATTCTCGGAAGGATTACATAAATATGGCATTTTTGTGTATAAGAATATTGCATAGAAACAAAGTGGTAAACTGATTAAGACAATTTAAATATATCATTTTTGATTATTAGTTACTTAAAAAATTTTCAAATAGGATGCTATTTTTAAAATCTACCTGCTCGTTAAGTAGTAAATTGTAAGAAACGGAATTATTATGGCTTTTGTAAATTTCTATGTCCTCAAGTGTTTCAATACATGCCTGTGATTTTATTATGTTTATCCCTCACCCATAAACATAATAAAATCACGTTCAATGTATTCAAAAAGCCAACATTTACAGACACTACTATCCCAAATTCATCTTTTAGTCCACACTCACACAAACATTACAAATCGTCGGATGCCAAATTTGAAAAGGTTATCGTATAGCTGAAAAAAAATGTCAATAAAAATATATTATAGGTTGTGCGTTTTCTCGTCAAATAACGCTACAAAAAAAATTAAAACGAAATTTACAGTTTTCTTTTTTTTTGGGTATCTTCGGTAAATTTAAATTAAAAATTACATTTCTTCAAGTACTAAATTACGCAATTTTGCTCCAATTTAAAATTCTTCTTGTCTTTTGTATTTGCCAGGATCCCAATGAGAGGCGAATTTAAATTACCCTATAAATTCCATATGTGAGAAACACCTAGTTTTTAACATAAATGAATAAATGAGTTACCTCCAGCTGAAGTAATAGTTCCAGTACTCTCAATTTCTGAACGTAATCACCAATTTAAAAAAAATGGTATGTACAAACAACACCCTAGAAATGCTATTTTAACAGTACGGTAAAAGGATTATTTTAAAATTTAAATTCATGTAGATCTGTACATATATATTTAACAAACATTCCCTTATATTTAACGCCTGCCATAAATCGTTAAAAAATTACTGTTATTATTCATCTAATAATTCTTTTATTAACTCCATTTGTCATTCATGTGTGCAGTTATAATGGCACAGCGTACATTTACTTAACTGGCGAGTGGTATACATTAATAATAATTCAAATATTATAACTCAATCAATAAATATCGTATGAAAATTCTACAAAAATTACCATAATAAATTGTACGCGATACCAATCGAGACTAGCCTTTAGGTCCTTTAAATAGAATCAGGTACGATATATATGGAAAATTGAAATAAATCATACATGAGCAGATTATTAATAACAAGATATAGCAAATTCACGCACATGCTCGACGTTTTCGTTATCTGTTTCTACAAAAGATTCAGATTTGATCTGGTTACAAAAATTTGGGTTAATGGCGCAACGTCAGAACAATACGGTTTTAATATAGCGCCTACGGGTGATGTAGTGTAATACAAGGCGAATATTATTACAACATTTAATACACATGAATCACATACGCATGCATATTTTTGTTTTATACGAATAGCAAACTTCACACGAAGTCGATGATGACAAAGCACATATCTAAAAGTGATAGGGTTGTTTTGAAAATGTAGAGATTGATAAACAGATAGGTCGTATAAATCATTAAAACAATGTTGAATGACGTATACTGGGAAAAAATGCAGTATTTCGACATTAGAAGGTTCGAGATATATAACAGTAATTTTGCATTTGATTATTTTCTTAGACGAGTCACTGGACAAAACATCAAAATTGTGGCATTTAAAGAAGAAGTTACTTATGATCTAAAAATAAACACATTAAAAAAAAATTATCTAAAAAGCATGAAATAATTTTTTGCTATAACAATTAAATACTTTTTATAAAGTCGGTGCCAAGCTAAAGTGAAACTATTTTGAGAATAACATTTATAAGTTCTACTTCGCGTATTCCGTTTGAATCCAACTTATGAAGACACACTGTATATAGAATCCAACTAAGAACTTCCATCTTGAAGTTGATTAACTGACATTTATTTCGATTTATTTCCAATCAACTTTAATTTATAACAATTTTTAATAACAAAGAACAATTGGATGCAATTTTCAAATCTAGTAAACTTGGCTTGATTACAATTTGAGATAGTATAAAAAATAAAGGTACCCCACTTTTAAACAAAATTGAAACCTAGTATATAGTTTGAAATGTTACATAAATACTTATTATACAATTTTTGATAACAATTTTAGATATTAACAAAAACAAAGATATTTCACTTTTAATCAAAATTCCTATTTGATGACAAACCTCGTCTACGGTTAAAAAAAGTGACATGAAATGATAATAGTGTACGTTTTAGACCATGCAAATCTGTTTATGAAGAATAACTTTTTCTCTTAAAATTATTAATAAAAAGAAATCGTTGATTTATGAATACACACTGTATACAGGGTGAGTTTTTTTTTGATGATCAGTATCGGGATCTCTGAAATTAGCGGAGATAGTGCATGGGTTATATTGGGAAAGATTTGCAGTTTTACTGGCCCAATTTAATGACACTTTCGGATTTTTGTAAAAAGTCATGACTTACTAGATATTTTGAAAAAAATAAATTCTGTCGATTTAGTCAAATCCCTCTAGCTCCTTTGTCTTTTATTTAATAAAAAAATGTAAATATAAAAATTGAAGGGAATTGTATCCCGAATATGATTGTCATGTCATCGTTTGCGTGACAGCTCGTTTTCGAGATATGACACAAACTTATTTTTTTTAATGGAAAGCATAGTTGGCTGTGACCTCAAAAAATCGGATATTTTTAGAGGTTTTCAACGATATAATACTCGACATAGTTATTCATAAAAATAAAGGAGTTATGGATGCTTTTCTCTCTTAATTTCACTTTTAACGTAGGTAGCCATGAAAAAGATTGTTTTCACTTTGACGTTTCCTCATTTGAGAGTAATTCCATTAGTAGTGCTGAACTGAAAGTCGATATTGACAAGTTTTCGTGATAAAATGAAATATTCTAAAAAGAAAAACTGAATATGGTGGAATGTTATATCATATGCCATAAAAATTCAGTTCGTGCAGCTGAGGAATACTTTCATAGATATCTTAATCGTCGTCAACCTGATCTATGTACATTTAAGAGGCTTTACTTTAGTATACGCAGATATGGATCTTTTACTAATCCACCAAATGAACGTAATCAAGTTAACGAAGCAGCACAAATAAATGTTTTGGCAATGGTAAATCAAAATCCATCTACATCAACTCGTGAGATTGCGGCAGAAGCTGGCACATCTCAACGAACTGTAGTTAAGGTACTGAAAGCGCATAAGTTCCACCCATACAAACTTTCAGTTTCTCAAACTTTGCATACTGGTGACGAACATCGACGTATTTTGTTTTGTACATGGTTTAGAGACATGTCCCTTGACAATCCAGAGTTTCCATTAAAGGTGTTATGGTCGGATGAAACTAGATCTACTAACTGCGGTATGTTCCATAGACACAATGAGCATATCTGGGCTAAAGAAAACCCTTTCCATGTAGAACAAAGACGACTCCAGATAAAATTTGGTTTTAATCTTTGGTGTGGTATCATAGGGTCCTACTATTCTGGGGCCTTTTTATCTATGACGAATCACTTACTGGGGAGCGCTACTTGCATTTCTTGCAATAAACTTTTCAAGACATGTTGCATAATTTGAATTTGAGAACTCGTTTAGAAATTGAGTGGTTCCAACATGATGGAGCGCCTGCTCATAACTCGTGATTAGTAAGACAACACTTAGATAATATCTATCCAAACTCTTGGATAGGAAGAACTGACCCACGCGAATGGCCACCCCGGTCTCCCGATTTGACAGTTATAGACTTCTATTTATGGGGTGCGCCAAAAAACAAAGTATACAAAAGAAAGTATGAGAAAGGTGGTATTACAAGCAATTAAAGAAATTGATAGGCGGTCTGTGAGGAAAGCGGTAATGTCAATCTTAAAAAGACGCAATTTTTGTCTAAATTACAATGGTGGACTTTTCGAACATAAATTGTAACCATTATTACGTAATTTAATTTCTTAACTTTTTAGTAAGTACCTACTTATTTATTTTTTTCGTTATATCTGATATACCTAATAAAGAAATCGTTCAATGTTTTTTGG
The DNA here is from genome assembly GCA_034190945.1 of Octodonta nipae. Taxonomy (NCBI): domain Eukaryota; kingdom Metazoa; phylum Arthropoda; class Insecta; order Coleoptera; family Chrysomelidae; genus Octodonta; species Octodonta nipae. Next base: position 40,579,385 of record CM067216.1, on the reverse strand, counting down.
AATATTTATTAATAAATCAATCTATTTCATGGCTAACTACGTTAAAAGTGAAAATAAGAGAGAAAAGCATCCATAACTCCCTTATTTTTATGAATAACTATATCGAGTAACATATCGTTGAAATGCTCTAAAAATGTCCGATTTGTTGAGGTCATAGCCATCTATGGTTTCCATTCAAAAAAAGATAAGTTTGTGTCATATCTCGAAAACGAGAGCTGTCACACAAACGAGGACATGACAATCATATTAGGGATACAATTCCCTTCAATTTTGATAGTTACAGTTTTTTTATAAAATAAAAAACAAAGGAGCTATAGGGATTTGACTAAATAGACAGAATTTCGTTTTTTCAAAATATATAGTAAGCCTTTTTACAAAAATCCGAAAGTGTCATTAAATTGGGCCAGTAAAACGGCAAATCTTACCTAATTTAACCATTGCTCTATCTCCGCTAGTTTCCGAGATCCCCATACTGATCATCAAAAAAACTCACCCTTATACGGCTCCAGTAGTTCCTAAAGATAACGTTGCGCTGTCATGTTTCCTCGAACAGAGACTAAAAGTGACCTACTTTCATGTGCAAAAGCACCCCGTACAATAAAGCGTACTGTTCGGTTGCGATATCTTTGTCAGTGAGTATATTTTTAAACAAAATGTGATAATTTCCACTTAAGAAGTGTTCACGTTATAAAAGATTTCCATTCCTTTTTGCTAACCCTTTATTTATAAAAAGTTGACCGAATTCCAAATTCTATGACTTGATGAACATTATATCTAGTTTAGTGACCACAACTGATTGCAAAACAAAAACAACTTCAAACTTATAGGATAACAAAAATACATTAATATTTGTTCTGAAATATCCATAAAATCAAATAAAATATTTAAGTGGGCGCTAAATTTAATGACTCAACTATTATGATACACTTAAATTTGAAATGAGCAACATTAACACATACTAGCAATTACAAAATTAGCGTCAAAAACGATATTGACAAATTTCCCACACCTTTCTTACGGTGGTAACAAGATGTCTGTTTTCGTCACTTTTCTGAATTTGGATGTTTGTCCTACAAACATACCCCGTCATTAATTATACTGGAACTACCATCAATCAAGACGAAAACACTATTAATATAGTAATTAAGATAATTGAAATCGAAGAATTTAGCAACAGTACTGTTGCAGAAATCGTTCAAATCAAAATCGGCGTCGGTAACACACGCGTGATATTAAACTAGACCATTGCAGCCGTGACCATCCCCAAGGTGATCCATAATGGGGGGGTTGTCGCTCTCCTTTTGGTCTCCTTTCTTTGTCAAAGTTCTCATCTTCGAACGTACGCGTGCTTGGGAACAGTCTTCAGCGATTGCAAACCGTGTTAACTGAACAGAATTGGACGGTCTCACCACCACGGTTGTTGCAATTCTATGATAGTGAATTGCGTGTGATTTACCGACTTGACCGTCTTGACGCGTGCATGTTGTGTGTTTTGTGACCACAAAGATTTTGAATTTGAATTATTATCGCTGCTGGAGAAATGGTGTTTTTAAGGTTAGTGGTGTATTTTTTTGTCATTAGGATAGTTAGAAAATTTGTAATATAAATAGACACGACAAGGGAAGAAATAATTTTAAAAATTAGAAACATTTTTTTTAACATTTGGAAAACTTAATTTTAATACCTTATAGTTTAATAAATCTAAAAGTACAAGTTTTACAATAATTTAAAATGATTTTTAATCACTTTAAAATAAAAAAACAAAAACCGACTTCAAAAGTAATTTAACTAAAAAGCATTTTTAGTTATCATTTTCTTTGGCTGATAATAATTAGAGTTGTTATGAAAAATAAAGGTAATTAACTTAAACAAAATTTATATTCTTTATTAAACCTATTACACAATTTGAAAAAGTGACATGAAGATCAATTATATAGTTTTTAGTGGCATAATTAGATATTTTTTTTAATATAATTCTTGTTACCCCTGTTTGATAAGATTTTTACATATTATAAAAAATGATGGCATTTTACTTTTAAGTAAAGTCATATTTGCTGATAAACTTCCTATAAAGTTATAAAAGTGACATATAATGATTACAGTATATTTTTCTGACCATGCAGTTTTTTTATGAAGAACAATTTTTTCTCTAAATACTTTTCATAAGAAGTTTTCCGTTTGAATTCAACTTATGAAGACACATTGTATATAGAAATCAACTGATGACCTCTACCTTGAAGTTGATTAACTGACATTTATTTGGATTTATTTCCAGTCAACTTTCAATTTACTACTATTTTTAATAATACGTGAAAATTGGAGGCAGTTTCAATTCTAATAAGCTTGGCTTGACTACAATTTGAGATGTTATAAAAAAAGCTAATTTTTAAACAAAATTGATTTATTTTTTGAAATCTAGTATATAGTTGGGAAAAGTTAAAGAGATACTTATTATATAATTTTTATTGCAATAGCGTAGGTAGATGCATTTTTAAATTATAAGAACCTGGGTGACCAAGCTTCACTCGTAAATTGAAGGTTTCATCATCAATCTAATATAATCTTATTTTCTTAATTTTTTTTAATACATGGTGTTACTACAATTCTATTCCCCCTATATTTCCACCACCCTATATATGCAACTGCTGTTGGGAAACCCATTAAAACATTTGTGTCATACATTTTTTAATCACCCTGTATAACTGCTATTCTACTCAATTCCATATTCTAATCATCCTGTAAATGCCACTTTACACAAGTATGTTTCTAAAATCTTTTAACCACCCTCTGTAACTATAATTCTACTTCGCCCACAACAATATGTTTTAACTACCCTGTATATGCATTAGATTATGGCCACCTATTGTTATATTTTTTTGAACCACCATGCATAATTATAATTCCTGTACATCCTATATTGCAACCGCCCTGTAAATTTAATTGCTAATGAGTTATCCTGCAGCTGTCACATTCTATTAATTTTTTTAACCATCCTTCATAACAATATTTGTACTCCGCCCTGTAAGTCAGTTATCATTAATTTCCAACTGCTATGAGCTAACTTATATAATTATTTTTTCTTGCTTTTTTCTAACCATCCTGTATACTATAATTACATTCGACGCTATATTTTAACCATCCTGCATAGCAAATCTTATGGATCACCTAACATATTAATAACTATCCTTTATAATTATATTTTTACACCATAAATTTATATTTATATGCGTGAAATTAATATGCAAACTCATAAGATTTTACTCATCCAAAAATCGCCTGCCTTATCACTTTGAAAACTTGATATCTCCAGGTGTAAAAATGTAATGCTAGGAAAATATGAGGGAGGCATTAAATAGTTACTTGTTCCGAACATACAAATACAATTTGTATTGAAAAAAATGATTACAAGAGCAGTTTCATTCTCAAATCACCCTGTATTGAAAGAATTTTTACAAGACGAATCTCACTCTTACGTTGCTTATCAAATCACCCTGTATTGAACACCTTTAAATTACAAAGCAGCTATCTTGATTGTCGCAAACCGTCAATAATTTTATTAATTATTTAATTTCCCAAATATGAGACCCTCACCAATCGATTTCTATCCATTGAATCTAAATGGTAAAATTTTATAGAAATCGTTAGAGCCGTTTTTCCAGAACTCAATTACATATATACATATATACCTTGTCTACAGTTAAAAAAAATTGACATGGAATTATTACTGTTTATGATTTAGACCATGTAAAAAATCTGTTTGTGAAAAATAACTTTTTTCTCTTAAAATTATGAATAAAAAGAAATCTTTTGATTTATGAATACACACTGTATATACATATTAACTGACACTTATTTTGATTAATTCATCTTATTTCCAATTTACCCCAAGTTCCGAATAGTTAATACCAGTAACTCCATCAAAGCTACCGGCGACTCCAACAAGACAGAGAATATAAGAAAATAGGAAAAAAGTTTTCCTCATTCTATAAGAAACGATAAAAGCTATGTTATTTGAAAAAAAATTCTGACCATTGTGAGATATTACGGAACTAAGCCAATCTCTTTTTCAAATTTTAATAATACCGGCTCCTCCACCAAGGCATAGAGTATATGAGAATAGGTAAAAATAGTTTTTCCCCATTTTCTAAGAAACGGTAAAAGCTATCTTAATGAAAAAAATATGGGACCACTTCGCTTTCCCCCCAAACAGCATCCAGTAAAATGGTCGAAATTCCTTGAGTCGTTTCCGAGTAATCGGTGAACAAACATAAAAAAACATAAATACAGACGAATTGAGAACCTCCTTCTTTTTGAAGTCGTTTAAAAAAGCGACTTGACCGTCTTGACGCGTGCATGTTGTGTGTTTTGTGACCACGATGATTTTGAATTTTAATTATTATCGCCGCAGGAGAAATGGTGTTTTTAAAGTTAGTGAAGTATTTTTTTGTTATTAGGATAGTTAGAAAATTTTTAATATAAATAAACACGATAAAAGACAACAATTTTTTTAACATTTAGAAAACTCAATTTTTATACCTAATAAACCTAAAAATACAACTTTTACAATAATTTCAAATGATTTTTAGTCACTTTAAAATAAAAATAAAGTTTTTGACAAGAAAATTATTGTAAAAAGCGGGGGTGCTTGATATTAAACCTGTTATAAAAATATAATTTGGTCAAGTGCGAATTGGTCCCGCATACTAAGGGTTCCGTACTGCTAGATTTATTAGGGAAATCATAATATATTTTTTATAATTTTCCAGTTTCAAACAAGCAAAATGAATATTAGGGGTTTCTTCTTATTTTTCCAGTAAAGTTCAGGTGAGGGGCTATACTTCCAGTTTTTCAATATTTTTCAACTTATGGTTTCAGAGATAAGGGGGGGGAATGGGTAAATTTTTTTATATTTTTGTTAATATCTTTTAATTAATTTATTTTATAAATATGGAAAAAATATATTTATTTCTTCATCATGAGCCCTTTTATTTGATATATAACATGCTGGGTTAGAAACAATTTTAATTTTATATTTTCCATTTAATTCTGTAATTGGCCCCCCAAAATTCAAAGTAGAGGTTTCTCCTTATTTTTCCAGTAAACTTCAGGTCAGAACCTATAAATCCATTTTTTTTTTCAAAACTTTACGTTTTATAGTTTCGGAGATAAGGGGGGGATGGGTAAATTATGGTATATTTTCGTTGATATCTTTTTAATTATTTTTTTTAAATATGAAAAAAATATATTTGTGTTCCTCAGATTGAGACCTTTCATTTGATATATTACATGATGCGTTTGAAATTTTTTTTATTTTTAAATTTTTATTTAATTCTATAATTTGACCCCCAAAATTAATATTAAAGATTTCTCCTTATTTTTCCTGTAAAGTTCGGGCAACGTTCTATATTTCCTATTTTTTTCAAAATTTTAGGCTCAGTAGTTTCGGAGATCAGGGGGGGAACGGTCGATTTTTTTAGTTTTTCCCTCCAGAAGTACCCCTAAAATCAAATTTTTTTCTTTTACGATATGTACTCCTGATCGGGTCATCAAACTATACATTGATACCAAATTTCAACCTCTTCCGTCCAGTAGTTTAGGAGAAAATGGCTGTGATGGGACAGAGGCAGAAATCCTGAGTGATATTATAAGGGTATCCGTATATTGTATATACGGAACCCTAATAAAAGGAATTTTTAATGGTTTAGAGACCATTATTTTATCTTAATTATTCTCAAATTTTTCCCTTAACAGTCCACCATTTTAACATTCAGTTGCCATAAACTTTTTAGACAGGCTGTAAATATCTCATGGTTTTTACTCATTTTTTCTTTATTTTAAAAAACATTAAAAAACTGCCTTCTATTTTTGTCATCAAGATAGTTAGAATTTTTTTACAAAAATGTTAATTTGTACTATAAATTTGTAAGATAAAGGAAGATGAATATTAAAAAATTACCGTGTACTTTTTTAACATCTAAAATCTTTTATTTTATTTTAATAAATTAACACAATGTTTGGACCTCTTTCTTTTAAAATTTGATTTAACTACTACTTGTGATAAGGTTGCAATATACTGCGATTTTTGATAAATGTTTTTCCAGTTTTTTTCATTTATTTTAAAAATTAAACAGTTTCTATGGATATTTTTGGCATCAGAATATAATTTAATGTTGATTAAATAAATGTAAATAATTTTATTCTATTAAAATAAAATAATGTTTGGTACCATTATTTACAAATAGTATTTTTAGATTCTTATTATGGTTGTACATAAACTGTGATTTATATTGTTATTTGTTTATTTAAAAAATTAAGAAATTATAAATATTTTTTGTCATGCGAGTAGTTAAAAAAATACCTTTGGTTCAATAGTTTTATAAAAATGCCTATTTGTCTTATAAATTAATAGGATAAGGGAAGAAAGGATTTTATAATTTTACTTTAATAAATTAACAAAGCTTGGTATCCTAACCCCAAAATTTACATTTCGTCGTTTTAACTATTAAGTTGTTAAACAATTTTCTAATTAAGAGTTGTAAATATATTATTAACAAAAGATAAAGAACCTAAAGGACGTTTTATTACTAACTTTCCAGATTTACATTATATGACATCTAAATGTTTTAATGAAACTAATTTTAACTAGATGGTTTGCAAGTGTAATTCAGATATGATTTTATCTCCTTTATTGATGCAGCGGTTTTAATGAATTTTATTGTTCTTAAGGTTTATTTTTCTGTGAAAACTATTAGAATACCATTTTTTATAAGTGACAATTTAATAGCGTCTTCTGGTGAGCTCGAATTCCAAAAGGAAGTTACTACCGTCTTTCACCAGCAATAAATCAGACAGTGAGTTTCCTCAAAACTTCCCACGTCCCAGCTAACACCCTCTCCACACGTTCACTTTTGAACAATAATATATAACCAATCTACATGCCTGCGTCATTGTCCCGTTCCACAGTATTATACATAAAAAACATTGTTACTCTATGATAATTAATATTTGGTAGCACCTTGTTAGGGTTCCGTATATACAATATAGGGATACCCTTATAATATCACTCAGGATTTCTGCCTCTGTCACATCACAGCAATTTTCTGCTAAACTACTGGACGGAAGAGGTTGAAATTTGGTACCAATGTATAGTTTGGTGACCCGATCAGGAGTACATATCGTAAAAGAAAAAAATTTGATTTTAGGGGTACTTCTGGGGGGAAAAACTAAAAAAATCGACCTTTCCCCCCTGATTTCCGAAACTACTGAGCCTAAAATTTTGAAAAAAAATAGAAAATATAGAGCTTTGCCCGAACATTACAGGAAAATTAAGGAGAAACCATTAATATTAATTTTGGGGGGCGAATTATAGAATTAAATAAAAATTTAAAAATAAAAAAATTTTCAAACGCATAATGTAATATATCAAATGAAAGGTCTCATTCTGAGGAACACAAATATATTTTTTTCATATTTAAAAAAAATATATTTAAAATGATATTAACGAAAATATATCAAAATTTACCCATTCTCCCCCCCCCTTATCTCCCAAACTATATAACGTAAACTTTTGAAAAAAAATAGATTTATAGGTTCTGACCTGAAGTTTACTGGAAAAATAAGGAGAAACCTCTACTTTTAATTTTGGGGGGCCAATTACAGAATTAAACGGAAAATATAATATTAAAATTGTTTCTAACCCATCATGTTATATATCAAATGTGAGGGCTCATTACGACGAAAACAGATATATTTTTTTCAAAATTTTAAAATAAATAAATTAAAAGATATTAACAAAAATATAAAAAAATCGACAGTTCCCCCCCCCTGATCTCCGAAACTACTGAGCCTAAAATTTTGAGAAAAATAGAAAATATAAAGCGTTGCCCCAACTTTACAGGAACATTAAGGAGAAAATATTAATATTAATTTTGGGGGCCGAATTATAGAATTAAATAAAAATTTAAAAATAAAAAAAAAATTCAAACGCATCATGTAATATATCAAATGAAAGGTCTCATTCTGAGGAACACAAATATATTTTTTTCATATTTTAAAAAAATATATTTAAAAAGATATTAACGAAAATATACCTAAATTTACCAATCCCCCCCCTTATCTCCGAAACTATAAAACGTAAAGTTTTGAAAAAAAAACATATTTATAGGTTCTGATCTGGAAAAATAAGGAGAAACCTCTACTTTTAATTTTGGGGGGCCAATTACAGAATTAAACGGAAAATATAAAATTTAAATTGTTTCTAACCCATCATGTTATATATCAAATGAGAGAACTCATTACGACGAAAACAATATATTTTTTTCAAAATTTTAAAATAAGTAAATTAAAAGATATTAACAAAAATATAAAAAAATTACCCATCCCCCCCTTATCTCCGAAACCATAAGCTGGAAAATTTTGAAAAAAAAAAGTTATAGCCCCTCACCTGAACTTTACTGGAAAATTAAGGAGAAACCCCTAATATTTATTTGGGGGGGGCAAATTATAGAATTAAATGGAAAATTAAAATTAAAATTTTTTCTATCCCATCATGTTATATATCAAATAAAAGGGCTCATTATGACGAAAACAAATATATTTTTTTCATATTTTTAAAATAAATTAATTAAAAGATATTAACAAAAATATAAAAAATTTTACCCATTCCCCCCCCTTATCTCCGAAACCATAAGCTGGAAAATTTTAAAAAAAAATGGAGGTATAGCCCCTTACCTGAACTTTACTGGAAAATTAAGGAGAAACCCCTAATATTTATTTTGGGGGGGGGCAAATTTTAGAATTAAATGGAAAATTAAAATAAAAATTGTTTCTAACCCATCATGTTATATGTCAAATGAAAGGGCTCATTATGACGAAAACAAATATATTTTTTTCATATTTTTAAAATAAATTAATTAAAAGATATTAACAAAAATATAAAAAATTTTACCCATCCTCCCCTATCTCCGAAACCATAAGCTGGAGAATTTTGAAAAAACAATGGAGGTATAGCCCCTCACCTGAACTTTACTGGAAAAATAAGGAAAAACCCCTAATTTTTTTTTGGAGGGCAAATTATAGAATTAAATGGAAAATATAAAATTAAAATTGTTTCTAACCCAGCATGTTATATATCAAATAAAAGGGCTCATGATGAAGAAAACAAATATATTTTTTCCATATTTATAAAATAAATTAATTAAAAGATATTAACAAAAATATAAAAAAATTTACCCATTCCCCCCGTTATCACCGAAACCATAAGCGGAAAATTTTTGAAAAACTGGAAGTCTAGCCCCTCACCTGAACTTTACTGGAAAAATAAGAAGAAACCCCTAATATTCATTTTGGGGGGCAAATTATAGAATTAAATGGAAAATAAAAAATTATAATTGTTTCTAACGGGTCATGTAATATATCAAATCCCAGGGCTCATTATGACGAATAGGTACAAATATATTTTTTATTTTTTTTTAAAATGAATATTTTAAAATATATTAAAAAAATATTTTAAAAGAATTACCCATTCTCCCCGTTATTCCCCAAACTCCAAGACCTCATTTTTTTTGTTTATAGGAAAAATATGAAAAAAAAACCCTAATTCTATTATTTGGCCTCCAAATAATAGAATTAAACGAAAAATAAATTACTAGAAAACCCCCATAATAATTTTAGGGAAAAATTTTACAATTAAATGGAAAATAAAGATTCAATTTTCAAACGCATCATAATATATCAGATAAAAGATTCATTATGTGAATTACAAATATAACATATTTTTAAATCATTTGTATAAAAGATATTAAAAATATTAAACATCGACTTAATTCCCACTTTAGAAACTACACTATTTAAAATTTGAAAAATATATTTTATTTATATTTTTAAATAATTTGAATAACAGATTTAATACTTTATAATTTAAACTGTGACCTATTTTGCCGTTTTTCTTCCAATCTACAGAACCTCAAAACTCAGACAGTAGATTATAAAAGGCATTTCTGAAAGTTTATTAGTAAAATAAAACTCTAATGTTACTTTTTGGGGGCCAAATTATAAAATTTAATACATATGTATTGTGATAAAAATCAAGCGAATCCTAAAGCAGTTAAAATAAAAAGTCTATTTTTGGAAAATCAAAGTGTATATTTTTTATAAATTTAAAACGCTTCCTTTAAAAGATATAAGGGTAAGTATAAGAAAATGCACTCATTCCCTGCTTGTCTGAAACTGGAATATTCGAATCTTGAAGGTGGTACGGAACCCTAAGTATGCGAGTCCAACTCGCACTTGACCAAATTATTTTTAAATATATTCAACCATTTAGTCAACCCACGCCTGTCACACAAAGATGTAGCGGTTTTTGTTGTATTCAAAAATAGCGCTTTCGAACTATTTATTTATTTTATTACCGAAAGAATTTTTAGAATGAATTCAGCAGTTCCAGACAATATCTTCTGTATATACATAGTAGCGGTTGCAGCTAAAAATGGGGAGAGGGTTTGCACTTTTTTATTACTTTGAACTCCTATTTTTGATTTCATTTTCGTATTTTTTTGATTTTGAGAAAGATTTCCATTTGTCTCTTATGATTTTAGGAGTGTCATGACCAGTGCTCCTCCTTGTGAACTTCCCGTGCCTGGTCTCAGTTGATGTTATGCTCAGTCCATGCGTGATTAGCTAATCTAGACTTTGTTAACTCTCCTCTTTGAGTAGCTATGCGGTACTCCTTAACCCTGATGTCCAGTGGTCGCTTAGTCTCATTCACAGGGTATGCTGAAGATACAGTTCTTTGGTAGTGCAAGATTATCCGGCTTCGTTTTTGTAATTATGCTCCTCAACCCGTATCCGTATCCATGTCCAGTATGTCTAAGCCTTTACTGTATGGTAGTAATACGGTTGCTATCGTGGGTTCCTCTTCCTGCCTAGGTGTTTCTCCAGTTGTTCAAATACCTTGTCAAAGATGGTTTCCGGATATCCATTCGTCAAAAGGTCTTCTCTAAGTTCAAATGTTCTTCTTTGAGGGCCTCTGATGTGCGGCAAATATTTTTGGCTCTATGGACCAGTGTTATGATGATGCCAGTTTTCGTTGTTGATGGGTGGTTAGAGTTGTACGGCAGGTACAACCCTGTATGTGTATCCTTCTTGTATACTGTTGTTTCGATTCCGGTCCTAGTCCTTTGGCACTTCACATCAAGGAATGGTAGGCACCCACTCTCTTCCTTCTCCATGGTGAATCTGATTGAATCTGGTGAATGAAATTGTGATTGGTTTAGAAGCTCCAGAAATGCCTGGAGTTCTCTCTCTACAAGTTGCTAAATAATGAAACTGTCGTAGACCTACGTTAACCAGAGTTTTGGTTATCTTCGAACTATTCCATGTATTTGCTGGCGATGGTTGGCGCTAACGGTAAGCCCATAGACAATCCATCTTCTTGCATGAAGAAACAGTCCTTCTGCTGAAAGTAGCAGTTACGGTTAAGGGTATAAATACGATGTATAATCTGAATTTTCCATCATTTAACTGATGACTATAGCACATCCAGAACTATTTAAAGGTTGTGAGATCAATCATTTCAAGACGATGGAAGTCCAAGGAAACTTCGAGGAACTGAAGTCGCCAATCCCAGGGAAACAAGCACAGAAGACAAGGCCAGCCACGCTTTAGTGAAGTCAGAAATCAACCATCATCATCCATTGAAACTTCTAGGAACTATTTGATTTGTCATTACCCGACCTGATGCTGCTCGAAATACTTGCAATCTTACAGTTTTCACCTTGTTACATTGGTATGGATTCCAGTTTTCAAAGTATTTATAATCATTTTAGTAAAAGGATTAAAAAAACTGTAATCGTAGAAATTATAAAAAGGTAGAGACAACTTTTTTCTTCATGTTTGTCCTGTAATTCTGTGTTTGGTACACTCTCGAGGTTCAATAACCGACGTCCATTCTATCCTCTGACATAGCTCAATTTAGTCGGGAATCGCCGGCTTTCATTTAAAATGTCCCATAATATGTTTATTTATTAACTCCTATCTCTTTTCATGTCAATTTCAGGACTTACTTATTTTTTTTTAAATTACAAGATATTAAAAAGAGAAATTGCTTTAATTCGAAATCATTATTTAACATTTTATTACAGAATTATGTGCAAGGTACTTTTAAAAATTTGAATTAAATAATCCCGACCCTACTTTTTAAAATTATAGCTTATCAAATTCAATCTAGTAGACCTTTTGTTTCAGTTATATACATTAAAATCCTTGCATAAAATAGACCCATATATATGCCCTATAATTTACAAAAATTCGCAATAAAATCTGTAAACCAATGAAAAATTTCCAGGGAAATTAATTGAAATTCGTCCCCCTATATATAAAAATAAAGAAAATAATTTTTCAGGGAGGTAATTTTGATGGAAAGGCTCTTTAGAATTGGTATTTAGATATTTAAATTACTTATCATTACAGCTTCGATTTTACAAGTTTGGATGAAATTTGAAGGACAACAACAATTACGAACAAATGGAAATTTTATCACTTTCATTTTGTTTTAAGTTAACAGGAACTTAAACGCGTATTTTAAATGTCAGTTTTAATAAAGAACAGCACAACTTATAATTAATAACATTTCTACAAACCATTTTTTCTTTAATATGGATTGAATTCTTCCGCAATCCTTAAGTCGACAATAATTTATTTGTTTGTTTTTAATGATCGATGTAACTTTAACATTGTAGACCTTCAGTAGCCTCTCATTTTTTAGTTTCCAGTAGATCTCGTAAGCTCTACTTTCCAAGCTTTAATTTGTTTTGAAATGTAGGTACAAGGTTAGCAAGGCTGTTGGCAAAGTGTCTTGGGCGTTTCACGTAACCGTAGGTGTTATTATTCGCAAATAACGAATGGAAAAACAAAAAAAAACGACATAATACCTCTTGCACCACATTATTATAGTTATTTATTACTAAAATTATGGAGTAACTAACGGATTTGATAAATATAGATTTAAATAAGGATGTGAACCTATCAAGAGTTAATATATAGTCAATAAGGGGATTGTTTTGATATCTGTATGAAAATTTAAGACGATTGTGTTATTATGGGTCGAACCAGAGTCAACACATATACAATGAGAGCCTAAGAAGAAATTGAATATATTGTTAAATGTAAAGTAAAACTCACATAAACCTACAAGAGAAGTAGCTGGTGTTAATGATGTAAGAAAAACATTTCTATTGGGAATTTAAAAAAAATGAGTGGTACTTACCATACATTTAAAATTAAACTGCCTGGTTCAAGAACTAAATGACGATCCTGATCTTAGATTAAAATTTTGTGGATTGGTTACAAACAGAGGCAATCGGATGTTTCCCAAAAATAATCTGAACTCCGATAATACCCAAGTCAATAGAGACTTTTAAGTGACATAAAATTCAACAGCAAACCACTTATGCCATCAAGTTATGGAGAAATCGTAATACTCTCAATGAAAAAGTTGTCAGGAATCGGAAAACCTTTACAAGTCCCGATTAGATGATGTTTCGCTTAGAAAATCCTGAAAAACCTATAATTTTTTTTTTTTTTTTTGGAAAAATTTATAACTTTGTTATAGTAAAAATTGCAAAATTAATTTTCCGCCCAATGATAGGCTACAATGCTAGAACTAATTAAGCTCAATATGGATTTTGTCGGATAAGTAGTTTTTGCAAAATTGTAATTTAAACAATTGAAAGAGATATTTTGCGAACTGTACCGTATTAACTGCATTCGTCTGATAGGGATATACCAAAGACATTTTAAAAGCTCGCATCATGTACTTCAATTTGTATATCTAGGATATTTGTTGAAATGCTATCAAAATGGTTAAAAATGCTTGTGAATATTGTATTTTACATGAGAATTCATGCCAGAGGGAGACAGAAGAAAATGTGATGGGGATTGTCAAGATAATTTAGGGGAAGCGGTCGCGACGGGTTGCTGACTATTGGGCGTAAGTGAAATACCTGAATACGGTAGCTAAAACGTAGTTTTCCATGCAGTAATGGAAAACTCTTATTCTATATTTTATCATATATGTCTCACACATTTAAATATATTACCCCTAAGATATTAACCTCGAGTGTCACGAATGGCATGTCCAAATATGTAGAGTCAGTTAAATGGATGTTTATGTGATTATAATTTATTGAGCATTTTACGTACTGAAATATGCAATATATATTATTTTTAAAATATCCTAATTGAATTCTTTTAATGAACAAAAAGATTGCTCAGTACAAACATTTTATAATTCTTAATTTACTTTTATGCAAATCGTTAAAAAGTACATATCTACACACATTATATATAAAACATCTGCTCTCGTTCATTGACAAAAGTGCACATCAATTGAATACAACTGTGTTTTCATCTAAAAAATCTTATAATCCTACATAATACCGTGTTTTGTTATAAAATCTAATTCCCACTATTTTTTGTTATGCTGGACTATAACCTACAGAATCAAAAAAAACAATTAGCTGTCATAATAATATTAATTAATATATTATATTGGCAATCCAAGATCAAGTAATTCCAACTAAGAACTATCTAAAGTACATCCTCAAAGACCCTTCTATCAAGAACGACAGATGCAGATATGGTTGCTAAACATCTGAATCTATCCAGTTTATCACAGGAGGTTGCCAAGCGTTCGCTGCAACTGAATACAAAGAACGACACGATGCTGTGGCAAAAATACTGCACCAGGAACTAGCGGTGAAACTTGAGCTATCACAGTCGGTAAGAACACCCTACTATATATACAAACCAGAATCTATTTTAGAAAATACTAACTACAAACTGTACTGGGACCGGATGATATTGACGAACGGACTGTTGCTCACAATAGACCAAATATAGTTTTGGTAGATAAAGTCTCTAGAAAAACAACCTTAATTGACATAGCAATCGCTAACAACAATAATATAATTATTAAGCAGGCTGAAAAAATAGCCAAATACAGGGGTTTAGAATTTCAAATACAGAGACAATGGGACATGAACGACACACTAACGGTACCAATTGTTATGTTAACAACTGGAGTAGCCCCAAAAGATCTATTAAACAATTTGAAATACCTCGGTCTGGATGAACATCTTTACAAACTGATGCAAAAACCCGTCCTGTTAGGAACAGCCCGGACGGTCCGAAAATTCATGGGAAACTGCAGCCACGACGCCACGGGCCTGATAACCTGGCAAGGGCTCCCACGGAGCTAAACCCTTTTGATATATAGTATATCTGGGGTTTAGTGAATTTCCCCTAAAGATGCGCTATGCGTGTCTTAGAGGGAGTGTTCTGCCATACATTGTATGGTCAAGTCGGGATTGTTAAAGGAGTAAATTATATAAACTCAAATTTTGAATAAACACACAGATTTTAAAATATAAACTGTAATAAATTGAAAATATTTTGAAATTAAATCTAAATAAAAATCAGTTAATAAAATTCAAGAAGGAGGTTCCCAATTAGTGCCTATCTACAGTGTGTCTTTTAAAGTCGGAATCAACTGAAAAAATGCATATGAATAATATTTAGAGAAAAAGTTGTTCTTCATAAAAAGATATGCCTGGTCTGAAATCTATGCTGTAATTATTTCATGTCACTTTTCTACTGTGGGCGAGGTTTGTCAGCAAATATGAATTTAGCTTAAAACTGAAGTAGGTTAAGTTATTCTATTGCACAGTAAACGAAATTTGTCAAAATAATGCCATTACATCAATACAAATTGTAAAATAAATGCATAAACAACAAAAACATAGTAATTAAATACTTTCTCTGAAGTCGGTGCCAAGTTTAAGTGGAAATAATTTGGGAAGTACCTTTATCACTTGAAAAATGGTATTCAATTCTTGCAGAACTTTATTTGCTTTTTAATTCGGTTATTATTTTCTAAACTGCTTTTTGTTTTTTTTAATGAGTTTAGTATAGTAAATTAAACAAATATCAATAAAAAAATACGTCACTAATCTTGTATACCATACATTATGAAGGGTCATGCACTTGATATACATGAAAAATTAGATAAAACTACTTATAATTAAAAAGAACTTATAAAGTCGCACCTTCGACCAAACTTTTTGTGACACTACTTCTGCTAACTATAGGAAGATCAAGTTAAAGGAACTTTTCTAATTTCATTGTGTCACCAGTTTTGGCACAGTCCCCATCTCATTTCGCCACGCCGTCTTAGCCCACCTTTCTTTTTTTTAAGTAGTTTTCGTCAGGAAAATGATTTCTTTTCTGCTTCTCAGTCAGAAGAGTCTAACAATGTTTCCCTTTCATCCTTTTTCAATTTTTTCAGTAACAACATTAATCGTTAACTGAAGCAACTGAAACATAATGATATGAACCAAATCAAGGAACTAAAGATCCAAAGAAACGCAATCTAATTAGTACTCTTTTCAGACTAACAAACAGATAACAATTTTGTTTATACCTGCCGAAATTTGACATTAAAAAATCAAGGTTTCTATAAGGATGTATTTCTCATGCTGTGTAAATTTTTGTGACATTTATTAAATATAATTTAATTATGTAGATCATCTTATCTGTCATGTCTAATATAATATAATAGTGCACTTGAAGGTTGTTTCTTGCTGCTAACGCAGTTGATAAACTTTTAATCATCAACAATAATTAACAATTTTATATCCGGATACGAATCTGCAAGGACATAATTTGAAAGTAAATCTATTAACATTACTAAAATGAAACGGAACTTAAAAAAATGGTCGATTTAGAACATCCCCGAAGATACTAATTATATCATATCCGATTTATTGTAGATTATTTGTAATTTTTTAAAGGTGAAAGTAAATCTAAATATGATCATTTATCTCCAAAAATGAAATCCTGAAAGCCACAGTAAAAAAAAGGAACAGTAATATTAAATTGTAAATAAGAAAAATTCTTTTCTAGAGCCTAGCATGACATTTACACCTATTTCCACCCTTTTAATTTAAAAAGGAGCACTCCCTAGCTATAGCCTGAGCACAAAACGAGTTCATTGGAATCTGTTCAGAAACAGCCAAGATATTGTATAGGTAACATACAAACCGAACAACAGTCGATTTGAGCACCTCCTGTTTTTTGACAGTTAAAAAACATTTTAAAAAAATATACCCGACTTCTACCTATAAATAAAAAGCTAAAAATAATTATAACAAAATACAACTCTAGCAAATAAATAACACATTCAATGTTGTTAGGTACCTACCCAGGAAGTAAAAATGTAAATATTAAAAGGTGCTCATTCTGTACAAATTAATTACCTACCAATCTAGTATATTTTGAAGCCGGTGCCAAGCAAATCTAAAATCCTTCATTGCGTACTTATCTACTAATTCATCAAACTTGATTGTTGCTTGGCACCGACTTCAAAAATATACTAGATTGGTAGGTAATTAATTTGTACAGAATGAGCACTTTTTAATATTTACATTGTTACTTCCTGAGTAGGTACCTAACAACACTGAATGTGTTATTTATTTGCTCGAGTTGTATTTTCTGATAATTATTTTTATCTTTTTAGTTGTAGGTAGAAGTCGGTTATATATATTTTTTAAATGTTTTATTTTCAACTTTTTAGTTTTTTTGAACTCAGGTAGTTTTCATTCTTTATTTTTTATTTTTTATGTATAACGTTAATGGACAGAACCAGGTAACATCGAAAGCCTCAACCTTACACAATGATACTTTCTCATTTAAATTGACAGGTAAATCTTTACGAACAAAATGTACTAGTACGCGTTGACTTAATAAGCCCAAAATATATTTATGCCTTATGGACTACGCCATGTAACTTTTTTTGACAAACCTGTATAACTATAAATAATTTCACTCCAACCTATGTACTAACCATCCTGTACATACGACTGCCCACGGACAAGCATAAATTTGTTAGCTGCCTTCTGTAAACTATAGGACGGAGTAGAATCCATCCCATATTTACGGAGTCAAATCCGTCCTATATTTCAACCATAGTATATAACTCCTTGTGGGCTACCCCATAAATTATTTCATTTTTAACATTTTATATTATCTCCCTGTGTAACATTAATTCCTCTTCACACTTTATGCAACTTCTTATGGGCTATAAAAGAAATAATTTTTTAATCACACTGTATAAATATAATTCAACTCCAGCATATATTTCAACCATCCTGTATATGATTTGCTTATGTCCACATCATATAACAGTTTTTTAATCACCCTATATAATTTTAATTTCACATTTTTTCCAACATTTTTATACCACCAAACGTCCAGTCCACCCTATATTCCAACCATCCTGTACATACGGCTGCCTATGGACCACTATCATTCTAGACCGTCCTATATTTCAATCTTCATATAAATGCAACTCCTTCTATCACTTTACTTTGTGATTTTGCTTGCTATAACTAAACACCCTGTCTATAAACTCACCAAATAGCATTTTAAAGTTTGACATGTGTTGTCACTGAATTTTCTATTAGGCCAGGAGAATGTGACAACCAAAAGCACCGTCTTCGCAAAATGGAAAAATTTGCCGGGTATACAAACAAAACGAGCTTGGTACTCATTGACTTAAGGAGCCCAAAATACTATGCTTTACTACCTATATGCTTGAGATATATATAGAAAATTTTCAAATTCGCAATTAAAACTTCCAGTGCCTAAAATTACAGCACTATTACGTTGGTATTAAAATATTTATGAGGAAATGTCCGTTATGTCATTTCGATGAAATTTTTGATAAGAATTTTGGAATTTTCGGCGATTTTCTGCAAAACTGCAAGTTGCACGTCGCAGAAAACTATATGGGATCATCTAGGGATCTTCCTTAATAGATTAAACGTTAAAAAACTATACACATCCATAAGGAGTTATCGAAAAATCGACTAAAATATTAGGGATATTGGTCGATTTCCATGCACGCATGTGTTCATTCACAAATTTTATCACTTTACCAATAGAATTCTTTTCCAAAATTTGAAGTTTCACCAATCCGGATATATACTCTATTAAATAAGACCATATTCATTCACAATGGTGCACCACAGGAGAAGAAATCATGTAACATACATACAAAAAGTCGGTTAAAAATTAACTAAGTTGAAATAAATGTGGCCTTGGAAGTCTATAAAATTATTTGCTTTTGCACACACTAAAGCATTTGTACATTTTGAAGAAATATAGTATTCAAATTTTTTGTTGCGAAAATTCAAAACAAAATTATTTGCTCACTGTTGTCAGCTATAACAGATTACATGTAATGAAAAAAAGTTTGCTATTGATTTTTTATTCATTAATACAGATAAATATTTTTTTATTCCAACTGGTAACCCACTCTTAATCAATTTTTTCTCTTATTTCATTATTATATAAACATATATTTATTATTTATTTATACAAAGACCTCTTCTCCATAGTTAACACTGCATAAGAAAGAAAAGAAATATTTTATAGACAAACTGATCTTCATGTCAATAAAGTTTTATTACTAAAACATTTTAATGAGGAAGCCAAAAATAGCAAGTCAGCGAGTCACATGTCAAATAAACATCTCATGCAATATGACTGAGGTAACATCCTTATGTTCTTTATTACCGACAAGTAACAAACAAGTTATCTTTAATTCGTAAGTACTAAAAGAGAAAGATTTTATTTACAATGTGTGTGTGAAGTCAGTTAATGGTACATTTGAAGGAAGTTGAACCAAAATAACTGCTTTAAGTACCTAAACTGTTGGTTTAACAATTTGTCACTTCGCTAAATTGATAAAAAAGCAATAATTTTCAAATATTTTACTAGTAAAATATAAACTAGGCAGATGAAAATTTGAGTTTAGGGGTTTTCAAGAATAAATAGCTATAAAAAAATATCGACTTCACTGCATAGTAACAATAATGACACTAAAATGAAAAAATAATTCAATTAGATATTTAAAACGAAAGGTATTACATGTTCTATAAAACGGCGTGTGAAGTTAGTGTTAAGCCTAATATATTTTACATAGGAATATAAACAGTTTTATAAATTAAACATGTTCTGTTATTAATTAATTTTTCAAGTGTTATTAACTTTGTTTATAATAAGTTTCATTATAGGCAAACCAGTCGTACTTTACTATTAGACAAAATTCATATTTTTTGACGAATCTCGTATAAAAATGAAAAAAAATACATGTGAAGAGTTTACTGTAAATTCAGGACCAAGGAGATCATTCTATGAAACTTTGAAGATGTTTTTTGTTTTAAATATTACTAAATTAATATCTGGGTAAAAGAAGTAAAAGAACTTCACTCGTAAGATCAAGGTATCGTAACTATATATATATATATATATATATATATATATATATATATATATATGTTTTTAAGTTTTCGCGGGCACTAAATGTATTAGATGGTTTCCGGAATTCATCCGCGTAGTTGATAACTGATCCCTGCCGGGATCGATGGTAAAATGACGACGTTTCGGCAGAGTCACATCTGCCCTCCCCAGGTCGGTAGCACAACCCTCGCAGCCCTCTGCCCTCTGTCCTCGCCCCTAGTTACTCGAATCAGTTATCAACTACGCGGATGAATTCCCGGAAACCATCTATATATATATATATATATATATATATATATATATATATATATAACTTAAAAACAAATATAGTGAATCTCGATGCCGCTATGAAGGAGTTATTCCGAAACACATGACGGTAAAGTTCTGGAAGAACAACAGAAAAACACAGAATATCTTATGGAAAGCTAGTTGTGCCCTACTTAGGGAATCGACCTACAGGTAAGCAATGCACTCCACCCAATAATATGGGATAAATTCGATGAGATTAGTGAATTTAGGGCCGAAACGAATGCAGAGTTGACAACAATGCAACAACAGACAAAATTTAACAAATTGAAGCTTCAACAGATGCCCAAAAACGAATTTTTCTCTGAAAATAACGGTCACAGTCTAACCTCACGGCAATTGGAAACGAATAAAACGGTTTATAACTTATCTTCGGTCCAATTGAACTCTTCCTCGATTGGCATATTGGCTAAGGGATTCAATTACGCTATTGCTCCCTCTCACATACCAACAGAGAGCATAATATGTGGCGTGGAAACAGCAGTTTCAAAATTAGATGCGAACACCGCTGAAATAATTAGACAAGATGTGTCACATGTTCTAAGAAAGTCTAAACCACCCAAAAGGAACCTATCTATAGAAGAAAATGAGGCCGTGAAACAACTTGGCCTCAACAAAGACATTGTCATTCTACCTGCTGATAAAGGAAATGCGACTGTAATTTTAGATACAGCGGATTATTCAAACAAAATTCAAACATTGCTACAAGATCCAGCATGTAAACAAATTACTACTGACCCAACAACTTATTTGGAGAAAACAACCAAGGCCAAAATCCAAGCAAGTAGGATCGACAAAAATCTCCAACTGCAACTCATTCCGCGTGAAAAGTCATCGAGATATCCGAAATTCTATGGTTTGCCAAAAGTACATAAAGAAGGTGCACCTTTGAGGCCAATAGTAAGCTCAATTGGATCCCCAACACAACACCTAGCCAAATACCTAGCCCAACAACTTCAACCGTTTGCAGAGGAGGCAGACTCATATGTGAAAAATTCGACACATTTCATCGAAATACTTAGAAAAACGGTCTTACAACCAGAGTGTCTTCTTGTAAGTTTTGACGTAGTGTCCCTTTTCACCAACATCCCTATCGACGAAGCCTTGGATAACATAATGGAAAAAGACAAACCACCTCAACACCTTGTAAACTTAACAAGGCACTCTCTGATGAACACCTATTTTGTTTACGAGAACCAACGATACAAACAAGTGGAAGGAGCTCCAATGGGATCGCCACTCTCACCAGTTATTGCGAAGCTTTTTATGGAGAACTTTGAGGAGTTGGCACTAAGAACAACAACTCTTAAACCCAGATTATATGGTTGCGATATGTCGATGATACATTTGTGATTTGGCCTCATGGGAGGGAACACCTCAATACCTTTTTCGACCACTTTAATGGCATCCATCACAAAATAAAATTTACCATGGAGGTTGAAGCCAACAATCAACTGCCATTCCTTGACGTTCTCATAAATAGGAAGGAAGATGGAACCCTTGGCCATACAGTATATAGGAAAGCAACTCACACCAACAGATACCTTCATGCTAATTCTCATCACCACCCAGCCCAACTACAAGCCGTCGTCAAAACTTTAGTAACCAGATCACAAAGACTAGCTGACCAGGATAACATCAGTCAGGAAATGAACAGTTTAAAAACAGCTCTGAGACAAAACTGATTTACAGACCGAAATATACAAAGAGCCCTAAAGTCAAAACCGAGACAAACAGACGAGCAGCATGACCAAGGCTTATTTACCGTATGTCAAGGGGACCACGGACAGTATTGCAAGAAATCTACGGAGACACAATATCGATACTATTTTCAATACAGACAGAAAAATAAGCACGGTGTTGAGGACTCCGAAGACGAGGATCCCTTTAGAATAACAGGGAGTGTACGAGATTCCATGTGCAGACTGTCATAAAACCTATGTGGGGACGATGTCACACCGAATAGACTTTGAGAACACCAGAGTACTGGCAAATATAGAACACCCGAAATCAAGACTCGTAAGAGAGGCAATTGAATTAGCGAAGAGGCCTCACAGTCTAAACGCACGCAACGAAATTCAGAACTTATCGAATTGTTGGAAAATTCTATTAAATACCGTACTGGCCCGGACCCGTCCAATAACAACTCAACCGGAAATAACAAATCAGCAGGCGGGAGGCGTGCCCACTAAGCTCCCAGGGCCAATCACACGCAGCCGTTCACGGTGCCAACCAATAGGCGTCGAGCCGCGACTATATAACAGCGCGAGCGCTTCTGAAAATCTTATTATTATTCGAGTAACTAGAAGCGAAAGCAGAAGGCTACGAGAATTATGCGAACCGACCTGAAGAGGCCAGATGTAACTCTGCCGAAACGTCATCATTTTACCGTCGATCTCGGGAGGGATCAGTTATCAACTGCGCGGATGAATTCCCGGAAACCACTTAACACATTTAGTGCCCGCGAAAACTTAATAACAATATATATATATATATATATATATATATATATATATATATATATTTGTTCTGAGAGGCTTCCGCGGTCATTACTATGACCAAGGCTCGGTTCCGGGTGAGAACCGCGTCTGAATTTATTATATACTCGACGTTTCTCCTGCTTTGGAGCCATTATCAACAGACAAAGGTGAAAAAGAGTTTCAGAGTCTAAACCGAACTCGGGGCCTCAATCTGCCTACTCCCCAAGAGTCACTAGGACTAGATAACTGAACTGTTCAGTTTCCTCGTAAACAAATTTTTGCTAAGACGAAATGAATCAGTTTATAATATGCTTCAACTTCTCTCTATATGCTTATGGACGCATTATATTTTCTTTTCTAAAATTTTGTGAACCACCCTATTTAACTATAATACTTTATGTTAGTCTAGATAATAATTTATATTCCAACCTTCGGTTTAATACGGTGCGGACAATTTTCCATAAGCTACTAATCCGACAGTATCCATCTATGAACCAGAGGGTTATGAATTTTTGAAAATATTCCATTTTTATCAGATTTTCAGATTCTTCTCAGTAAAAAAGCTGAGGAAATTCTAGAGAGGTTGAGGTGTTCAAACAAAAACACTTAATTGGTATATGTATTAAACAATGACAACAAAACATACCTCGTACAAGTCAGACAAGAAAAGTCTTTTGTAAACAAGGATAGACTCTACCGAAGAAGCAGAAATTAAAACTACAGATAAGCGATAAACTTTACATCTAGCAAAATTACCACTTAGTCACTACCAAGGTGTATTTTTTGTCACCTAACCCAGCGTTGCGATACTTTATTGGTGACCAAGGGACAAACTACCTACTAGGCTTTGAGGATGTCATTCTACAAGAACCGAGGATCCGCTATTATGGTGGACACTTTAATGCCAACAAAGCGATATAAGATCCCTATAGTTCAACTACTCACAGCTCCCGATTTGGGGTCAGCGTGAGCTAGTTTTTCCTAGAAGCCAATATTTATTTCATCTTATATTGTTTGCTTTGTAGGGCTAAAATTTTGACATTTTTGAGGATTTCATATTTTTGGCATTTAATATCCTAGTTAGTTACTTTAGAACCGACATCTTTGTTCTCCTCGAAGAGAGTATTTTATATCTCTGACAGGTGAAGTTTACCTGAAAATTATATCGTGACATTCTAACCTAGTAATGGCACAGCTCCAGATTCGGACCTCTGTGTGCTAGTTTCTCCGAAAAACCTAGATGTCTAAAAATTTATGAATGCTTATTAAGAAGGATTTCTGATCCTTTACTACTTTTCTAGTGATGCCATTACGATAAGCAAAGAAAAAACAGAAGAAATGAATAGTTGAAGCCGATGAGAACTGAGGTTTTCGCTGCCAGAGTCATACCTGATTTTGCTTTTTCCGAATTTGGACCGCGTCATTTTTTCGAAATAATTTATTTATATACCTAAACCGACATATAAACAAAGTTTTCCCACGTTTGTCCACACTTCTAAGGGGGGTTTTCAAGGATGAGAAAAAAACAAAACAAATATTACTTACCTTGCGGGGACTCCATTCATTTAGACTTTTTTCTCACAAACGCACTTTGAAACCTCACTTTTTATTCAACTTGTCACACTGAGGCACAAAATGAATAATAGGTACCAACAAATAATTATTGGCCCATCGAAATTTTCAGGTAAAAGGGATTATTTTGGATTGTTTTAAAATTGCAATGAAATTTTTGTATACGTTCCCAGAATGTTATAAGTGGGTAATGTAAGTGATTTATTTTGTTGGTGAGATTTCTGTTGATGTTGATACAAGGTTGTCAGATGGGCGAAAGTTCAAAACCTTTGTCTCGGTTGAAATTCTTGGAATTTTTGGCTATTTCTACAGCCTCACGGAATTTTCTGATGAAATAATACGCAGATTTGGCCACGACAGAGGAGCTGTCGAAGAGGATTTGGTGGCCCGTTTCGTGATGATGTTCAGCTACAGCAGAGTTTGAAAACAGGCCCGCTTTCAAACAACGTTTGTTCTCACCCAGACGAGTGTTTATAGATCGACCTGTTTCACCTATTCATAGTGCCCCACACGAGCATGGAATGGAAGAAACACCCTTAGATGAAAGAGGATTTTGTTTATCCTTTGGAGAGGCTAATATTTTTGAGATTGTGCATACTGGTTTGTAGACTGTTTTCACCTCGTGCTTATGGAGATAGATAGGATTGGGAAGCTTTTCTATAGGCCACTGACGAAGCCATAACATGGGGAAACAGATGCAGTGTAAAACATTTTTATGCGAAAACTTCTGAACTATTTAGTTTGTTATTTAGTGTAGCATGGATCGACCTCAACAATTCAATTCTTGAAGGAAGCTTGTTGTGTGTTAAGATCTTATCAGTTATTTGCTATTTCCTATAAACTGTTAATGAAGTGATAATATAAGCATTAAAAATAATTCCTGCCAAAGTGTATGTTCGAAAATACCCTTCTTTTGCTATATAGACTTATGTAAGGCATGTTAGACTTAATCAGAGAGCCCAAATTCAAATCAGGAAACTGAGGTTAGAGTTTGTTGTTTTTTTATTATGAATTGTCGGTTTTGTCTAAATCTTCATCTTCATCTTACAATTTTTCAATTTTATCTTTTCAAATGATCAGCAGCGATACATGTTTTATTAATTATCCCCGATTAATACAACCGAATCAGTTTTATTACATGCATAATTCAACCTTATCTCCATGTATGCTTGTTTGCAACAAGATCAGCCGTCATTAAGCATATAATAAATCATAAATATGACCCAGTTAATGATATTCTCAATTGACGAATAATAGGCACTCATTCATGCCTTCACTTTTTGATATTATTGTTCAGGAGAAACATAAGCGATTAAATACCCAGGCAATTTCAATTTTTCAAGGTGATTGATGTACTCGCGTCGCATTATGGATATAATTGGAAGTAAAAGTTTATCTGCTTAAAAAACTATAGTTATAAACTCGCGGAAGTAATTGCGGTAATGAAATTGTGTTCTTGCACAATTATCTGTAGGGAAATGGATCCTTAGAAGGGAACCTTGACAATACGTGAAACCAAAAAACAAGTTGTCTCAAGAAGTGATTTTCCGATTATAGAAACCGTATAGTTAAAATAATATATATTTAAAAAAGAACCGACTTCAAATGAATCAAAATAAAACCAGTTTGAATACACTGCGCAGTCATTAAATACTTTCTGGCATATCTTGATATATAATTAATTTATAAGCTAGTTTATGCAAAGTGTACTTCGGCTTTTAAGGACCTTTCCGTTATTAACCAGCGATTATTCAAAAACGGCTTGGACAATTTTGATGTAAATCACTGCATTATACAGGGTGAATTTTTTTTTGATGATCAGTAGGGGGATCTTGGAAACTAGCGGAGATAGAGCAATGGTTAAATTGGGAAAGATTTGCAGTTTTACTGTCCCAATTTAGTGACACTTTCGGATTTTTGTAAAAAGTCAGGGCTTACTAGATATTTTGAAAAAACAAAGTTCTGACGATTTAGTCAAATCCCTCTAGCTCCTTTGTTTTTGATTTTATAGAAAAAAGTGTAAATATCAAAATTGAAGGGAATTGTATCCCGAATATGATGGTCAAGTCCTCGTTTGCGTGACAGCTCTCGTTTTCGAGATATGACACAAACTTATCTTTTTTTAAATGGAATCCATAGTTGGCTATTTGAGAGTAATTCCATTAGTACTGGTGAACTGACAGTCGATATTGACAAGTTTTCGTGATAAAATGGAATATTCTAACGAAGAAAAACTGAATATGGTGGAATGTTATATCATATGCCATAAAAATTCAATTTGTGCAGCTGAGGAATACTTTCATAGATATTTTAATCGTCGTCAACCTGCTCTATGTACGTTTAAGAGGCTTTACGATAGTTTACACAGATATGGATCTTTTACTAAACCACCAAAGGAACGTAATCAAATTAACGAAGCAGCACAAATAAATGTTTTGGCAATGGTAAATCAAAATCTACATCAACTCGTGAGATTGCGGCAAAAGTTGGCACATCTCAAAGAACTGTAGTTAAGGTACTGAAAGCGCACAAGTTCCACCCGTAAACTTTCAGTTTCTCAAACTTTGCATGCTGGTGACGAACATCGACGTATTTTGTTTTGTACATGGTTTAGAGACATGTGCCTTGACAATCCACAGTTTCCATTAAACGTGTTATGGTCAGATGAAACTAGATTTACTAACTGCTGTATGTTCAATAGACACAATGAGCATACCTGGGCTAAAGAAAACTCTTTCCATGTAGAACAAAGACGACTCCAGATAAAAGTTGGTTTTAATGTTTGGTGTGGTATCATAGGGTCTACTATTCTGGGGCCTTTTATCTATGACGTATCACTTTCTGGAGAGCGCTACTTGCATTTCTTGCAATACACTTTTCAAGACATGTTGCATTTCAATTTGAGAACTCGTTTAGAAATTGAGTGGTTCCAACATGATGGAGCACCTGCTCATAACTCGTTATTAGTAAGACAACACTTAGATAATATCTATCCAAACTCTTGGATAGGAAGAAATGGCCCACGCGAATGGCCACCCCGGTCTCCCGATTTGGCAGTTATAGACTTCTATTTATGGGGTGCCCTAAAAAACAAAGTATACAAAAGAAAGTATGAGACAGTTGGTGATCTAAGGGAGGCGGTATTACAAGCAATTGAAGAAATTGATAGGCGGTCTGTGAGAAAGTGGTAATGTCAATCTTAAAAAGATGCAATTTTTGTCTAAATAACAATGGACTTTTCGAACATAAATTGTAAGCATTATTATGTACTTTAATTTCTTAAGTTTTTAGTAAGTACCTACTTATTAGTTATTTCGTTATATCGATATACCTTTCGTCCAATGTTTTTTGGAATAGTTATTAATAAATCATGGCTAACTACGTTAAAGTGAAAATAAGAGAGAAAAGCATCCATAACTCCGTTATTTTTATGAATAACTATATCGAGTATTATGTCGTTGAAAAGCTCTAAAAAATTTTTGAGGTCATAGCCAACTATGGTTTCCATTCAAAAAAAGATAAATTTGTGTCATATTTCGAAAACGAGAGCTGTCACGCAAACGAGGACATGACAAAAACAAAGAAGTTAGAGGGATTTGACTAAATCGACAAAAATTCGTTTTTTCAAAATATCTTGAGTTAGAGTGGAGCTAAACTTTAGTTATACAGAGTGGATATTTACGTTATAGGATGGAGTATAACTACAGTTATACAGGAGGCTTCAAAAATTGTTAGGAGCAGTTGAATATACAGGATGGTTGAAGTATAAGGTTGAGTAGAATTACAGTTATACAGAGCGGCTAAAAAAAGTAGTTGCTTATGCAAGGTGTTTGGAGTACGGGTGGAGTAAAATTATTGTTATTCAGGGTATATCAAAATTTATTATATAAGCATAAGCAGTTAGGATATTTGAATTATAGGACGGGGTATAATATAATATTTTGTTTTTTTTTCTCCATGTCTTGTTGATAAAGTTACTAATAACTAAACCTATGATTTGGTCACTATACTTACAATTCTTTTTTTTACAGGTGAGCTTGTATTGATGTCTACTGGAAGTTAAATCTGTTATGTAAGATAAATCATTTTTATTGGTATACATTTATCTCTTATTGATGTAAAAGATGCCTATACATACTAGGAAATATATTCATTAAATTATTGTTTGTCAAAAGCATTTAAAACAGTTAATTATTCAAATATGGCATCATAAAAATAGCGAATAAAGCAACTGATCGATTACAGCTTTGCATATTTGATTTACTTACATTTTAAATTATTAATATTGAAATTAGATCCTTGATTGTTCCCGTTAAGTGTGATAAAGATTGTATATACCGTAAAGGGCGTAGAAACTATTTTTTTTAACTGTAGCATACCAAGTCATTGCGTAATTTGTTTATTGAGAACCTTGAGTCATTGTTACCCACCCATAGTGCAAAGAAACTGTAACATTCATTTAAATTATTTATTTTCTAGATAAAATTTCTCACATGAACAATTTATTATAATCGTAGGCTTTATTACATTTTTCTGTTTGTGAATTTGTGAAAGTTTATGCAAATTTTTTACATGAAGATGATTTTGGTTTTGAGCAAATCGAAGATATATGGTAGCTTTCCACTTTACAAATTACAAGTTATGCAATAAACAGTCCGTTATAAAAATACAAGAACAGGAAATGTGGTTATGAGAATTGTTTTTTTTTATGAAAGAATTTTGCTGACTCAACTGTATCAATATTATCTGTTTGAAAATAGACATTACGAATTATAAACATATTTAGCACTTCATTTAAAATTGTAAATACTTCTAAATCTCAATCTTAGGATAACATTTCGAAGATGTCTTTCCAGTCTGATTTATGCTCTTTTAATTGCATCTACCTATGTTAGCAGAAGGGTAACCCATTAAGCTACTCTTAATTTTTAAAAACAGAAATAGCTCATATGGATGTATATTTGACAAACAAGAATAATAAATAATTTGGTCAAGTGCGAGTTGGACTCGCATACTAAGGGTTCCGTACCACCTTCAAAATTCGCTTGATTTTTATAAGAATATACATATTTATGTATTTAGTTTTATAATTTGGCCCCCACAAAATTAAGATTAGAGTTTTATTTTACTAATAAACGTTCAGGGAAACCTTTTACTCGTATAATCTACTGTCTGAATTTTGAGGCTCTATCGATTGGAAGATAAAGGGCAAAATAGGTCAAGTTTTAAATTATAAATTATTAAATCTGTTATTCAAATTATTTAAAAATACAAATAAAATATATTTTTCAAAATTTAAATAGTGTAGTTTCGAAAATGGGAATGGGAAAAGTCGATGTTTAATATTTTTGCTAATATCTTTTAAACAAATGATTTAAAAATATGATATATTTGTAATTCACATAATGAGCCTTTTATTTGATATATTACATGATGCGTTTGAAAATGGAATTTTTATTTTCCATTTAATTGTATAATTTGTCCCTAAAATTACTATGGAGGTTTTCTAATAATTTTTCTTATAAATTTCAAGTGAGCCACAGTACCCCTATATATTTTCAAAATTATAGGTAGTATGGTTTCGGAAATAAAGCGAGAAATGAGAATTTTTTATATCTTTATGTTAATATCTTGTAAACAAGTAATTTTAAAAATATAAAAAATATATATTTGTATTCCTCATAATGAGCCAGTTCGTTTGATATATTGCATGATGCGTTAAAAAAATATTTTTTATTTTCCGTTTAATTCTATAATTTGGCCCCCAATATTAATATTAGGGATTTCTTCGTATTTTTCCTGTAAATAAAAAAATGTAGGTCTTATAGTTTGGGGAATAATGGGGGCAATGGATAATTTCTTTAATATATTTTTTAATATATTTTAAAATATTTATTTTAAAAAATTTTCAAAAAAACACATTTGTATTAAGTTTAATTTTTTATTTTCCATTTAATTCTATAATTTGCCCCCCAAAATGAATATTAGTGGTTTCTCCTTATTTTTCCAGTAAAGTTCAGCTGAGGCGCTATACCTCTATTTTTTTTCCAAAATTTTACAGCTTATGGTTTCGGAGATAAGGGGGGGGGAGGAATGGGTAATTTTTTTATAGTTTTGTTAATATCTTTTAATTAATTAATTTTAAAAATATGAAAAAATTATTTTTCATTTGATATATAACATGATGGGTTAGAAACAATTTTAATTTTATATTTTCCATTTAATTCTGTAATTTGCCCCCAAAATTAAAAGTATTAAAAGTAAAGGTTTCTCCTTATTTTTTCAGTAAACTTCAGGTCAGACCCTATACCTCTAATTTTTTTCAAAACTTTACGTTTTATAGTTTCGGAGATAAGGGGGAGGGAGGAATGGGTAAATTTTGGTATATTTTCGTTAATATCTTTTCAATTATTTTTTTTAAAGATGAAAAAAATATATTTGTATTTCTCAGAATGGGACCTTTCATTTGATATATTACATGATGCGTTTGAAAAAAAAATTATTTTTAAATTTTCATTTAATTCTATAATTGGCCTCCCAAAATTAATATAAATGGTTTCTTCTTTTTTTGCCTGTAAACTTGCGTAACGATCTATATTTCATATTTTTTTCAAAATTTTAGTTTCAGTAGTTTCGGAGATCAGGGGGGAGGGACGGTCGATTTTTTTAGTTTTCTCCCCAAAAGTACCCCTAAATTGAAAATTTCTTCATTTACGATATGTACTCCTGATCGGGTCACCAAACTATACATTGATACCAAATTTCATCCTCTTCCGTCCAGTAGTTTAGGAGAAAGTTGCTGCGATGTGACAGAAGCAGAAATCCGGAGTGATATTATAAGGGTATTCGTATATTGTATATACGGAACCCTAAAAAGCCGATATGAATTGTAAATCGGATAATATTTAGGAAATTGTTTTAATTTTATTTGCTTATGATAGTATAAGTGATGGAAATTATGTGTGTAACAAAATATCAGTCAAAGACCGTTAACACAAGTAGTTGTAGACGTTCGATTTCCTTCGAAAATGAGGCCTGCACCCATGTCCGGGGAAACAGCGAGGACCGTCGTTTGAGATGTCGGGTCATCACTCTGTATGGAGCGCGACCTAGTATTCGAGACGAGTTCCTCTCTCCCACCCTGCACCTGTTACCCATTAAACTAGCTATGTGATCCACTTAGTGGAAACACCATTGTAGTAAAGCAAGCATGGGAGAGAAGGTATAGCCTTTTTGGGCGGCGACCCATCTACGCTAGGTAAACCTTGAACGAACGCGGTGAGGAGAAGTACGATCGGAGGGTCGTCACTCCAGTCTTTGACTTCTGAAATGTCTGCAAGGACCAAATGGGTATTAGGGGGAGAGGAAGCCCACCATCTTCTCTCCATCCGGGTGTCGGCCTCTCAGGGGCGAATGGTACAACTAAGTATGACCCCTGGGCAAACATGTGTGAACTCCGAGTCTAATTCATGTGCATGCCCTTGAGAGCGGGGGGACAGACGACGGCCGTTTGAGGCTCCTGCCCTGGAAAGAGAGTGTACCTGTCAGGATCCGAGGAAAATCTTACCCCTATTCGCTCCTGGACAGCCCCGACCGCTGTATGGTGCTTCGGGTCCGCTCATGGACCGGTAACATCTTCCGTACATACGGTTCATAGACTTTGGATTGACTCGGATCTCCTGTCCAGATGTGATTGAAAGCTATAACGGAGGAACTCCGCAGTACGTATATCGTGACCGGAGACTAAACATAAAGGCTGGATCGCTGCAACACAGCGGTGTATCCAGACAGAGGCCGTCGTTTGAGGTTTTGGCCCAGCATTCAAACCCTTTTTTGCTGGCACTAGAATTAGAGTTGATGGGGACTCTACGAGACGCTTGAGACGCGAAGAGTCCTTGGAGAGCAGCTTCGGCGGCACACCCCCATTCCGTGGCCCATATTTTCGATGACGCTGATGCATAATTAAGGTTCAATGTCGTTAATGCTCATTGTTTGGAAGCAACGCACAAATTGTGCCTCTTTAAGTGTTCTTAGGTTTCAATTTCATTTCCTCTACTCTCCAGAATTCCAACATTATTCTTTTTACCCTTCTTTTAAGTATTCAATGATAATAAATAATTTGCCTATTTAAACAAAGAACACTGGTGCAAAGTGCAGAAAGTTCTGCTAGCTTTAATAACCTTAAACCTATCAATATATTTTTTGGAAGAAGAATATTGATAAATGAACATGAACAGTAAGAGCTACAGTACCCAACGATTTCAAGAGAGATAAAGTGGTGCAGAGTTTATTAATTCTTAATTCAAAACAGCTATTCAACATCCCATCTTGCAGAAATGTTAGATGCTAGTGAACATCCACTTCTTGAAGTTTGGGAAGGAAATAAAAAAAACAAGATAATGGAAGAAGAATTAATGGAAAGTATAGGTACTCAAACTGTAAGCAGTCTGCTTTATAAACGTAGAGTGAATGCAAGGATGTCTCATCTGAGCCCAGGACCACAGACCAAGAAACAGCTTGATGTTTACTTCCGAGTCAAGAGCTCTTTTGAATCATCTTGATAGACCTGTTTTAGTCTGGAGCCTACCAGGTGAGCACTATTTGGATGGCATAATCCACAAAATGTGAGCTCAATTCTGTTTTGGAGTGTATTAACTTTAAATGACCACAGTGATCTTGTACTTATTAGACTATGATTGATGCCGGCAGTAAAGTACATCAACGAAGATATTGATAGACTCATTTTACTGCATTTAGCCAGTAATAGACTCTTACTAGCAACGAAATTCAAGTTAAAGGTTGGTCAACTAGGATTCCCGATTTAACGCCCATCAAACACATTTGATTGAAACACAGCTTTATCGAGTAAGAATGCCTACAGCTAATCCAAGAAAATATGTTGAGAGAGTACGATGTAGGTCTGTAGATCCGATGGTTTCGAAACCACAATTTTTATTTGTAAAATATTTTTACTGCTATCCCGAAAAGCATACTTTACGTTGATTATTTTCTCCCACAAAAATTTTACTGTCAAAATAAAAAGATTTATGTTATAGCTAAAGCCAAGAGACTTACGGTATTATATATAATTAAATAACAAAAAAAATAGTTAACAACTACGAACGTTTCGTGTTAATCGGTATATAATCGATTTAAATTCAATTCAATTATTTATAAGAGACTCAAACACTGCTTACCAATATCAATTCATCAAACAAATGCATGTGAAGGTGTTATCTCAAGAAGTTGACTAATGGCATTCGCCTTGTTGTAAATAATTACTATTATAAACCAAATACACAAAGAGCAATTTGCGTGTTTACACCTTTGCATGAATTATGTACCATCGAATGTATCTTAAAAGCATTTCAGTTACTTTTCCAACAAATATTTACTCGATTCTGTGATTCCGTAACAAATATGAAAATGGAACCATTACTCGTATCTGATACGTCAATAAATCATTTGTGATTGCGCCATAGTCAAGACGAGAGAAACCCTCCAGTTGCTAATAATAAAACGAAGATTAATCTATTTGTGTTTGCAAGAAATTTATGTTTCGTGAAGGAAAATAGAACACCAAGTATTGCGGTTTTATGCCACCTGAGAGACTCTCACTTATAACCAACTTAAAAGTTGACGTGGTACTAGTCTCAGTCTCTAATGATAAATTTCACCGACAACTGAACAAATGATCAAACCTGAGGTTCTAGTGATACCAAAATCTGTGATTTTAAAACAGGCTGCAGGAATTTGATTTCGTCATGTGGAGATTAGTTAAAGTACCAGCTTTCAAATTACTTTCATAATACAAAATAACTAAAATTAGTTAACTAATGCTAGTATAACATTTAAACAAGTTTTAAATATTAATTAGAGGTCGTGAAAAAAACAGAAAAGAACCCCAACATTTGGAAATTCAAGGTTTACAAAAAAAGTTTTCTGTACTTTACATGACATATGACATATAAGTCATTGAAGAGTTAATAGAACTTAGATAGTCGTATATTATTTTCGATGTAAATTGTATTCAGAATCAGCTGTTGTAAATATTTGATTTTTAAGTGTAAATGAAGTTCTGGAAAGTGAAGTGAATTTGAACCCATGGAGTTTATTGCAATTTGGTATCAGAAGTGAAGGATTAAGTGAAATGAACATCGAAAATTGATTTATGGCGAAAACCCGAAGTATGGAAAAAGAAAAAATGGAGGAGACCATCAAAAAAATATTTAAACATGTTACGGATGGACTAGATGGAAAAATAACTCAGATCCTGGAAAAACGTGACAAGAAGGAGAAAGAACATCCAGAAGAAATCTAGCAAAGGCTAGTGAAATCTTTTGATGAAAAAAGGAAAATTGAACTAGAGAACCTTGTAACTGGTATAGATAAAAACAATAAAATCTTGTCCCTGCCATGAAAAAAAGAACACAATTTAATTGAAGGATTAATTTCGAAATTTGATGAAAAACAAAAACAAATTGAATAAAAAAAACAAAATGATTTTAAAATACCAAAAGATTAATTTGAAAAATTAATGCAAATAGTATGGAAAGTTAATGAAACAGTTAATGAAAGACTGCAAATAGTGGAATCAGACATAAAGGAAATAAACGATTACATAAAGATCCTAAAAAGTAATGTGGAGACTGTTGAAATTAAAGTAGATGGCATCGATTCCATCCAGAGCTAGATGAAATTTGAAATCAATTCCATTAAAAACACAGTACAAATTAAAGTACAATATAAAAATCAGTGCCATCCAAAACAAACCTAAACCTAAATTAAACAGTGAGTACCAAAGGTTCCGTTAACAAACCACCCACATTTGATGGCAGCTCATCTTGGCCCATATATAAGCGACAATTTGAGGCCGTGGCTACAGCTAATGGATGGGACAACCAAGAAACATTTACCTCTCTGGCATTTTTTTAATTATTAGAACTTCTCCAAAGCATTCCCCTAGATGAACAAAATAATGTTGATAAAATCATCGCCATCCTGGACAAAGATACGACAATCAGTCCTTGAGCCAAGTATACCAGGTACAACTAGGTGGAAAAATGCAAAAATCCGAAGAGAGCCTTCAAGAATTCGAAGCAGAGATTAGACGTTTAGTCCACGTGTCCTACCATTGATGAAACTAAAGATTAATTGGTCACACAGAGTTTCATAAACGTCATCAGAGATGTGGACGTACAATGATATCTAAGACTTAGCGGCATCAAGAAGAGTAACGAAGCTTTACTCCTGGCTTCGGAGGTATAGGTCGTCATGAACATGTCCAAACCGAGGATACGAGCAGTTTCCTTCAACTAGGATGACTCAGAGTCACCATTTTAAGCGCTGCTGGCTGGTATGAACAAATTATTAGATAGGTCACAAAGAACTGGCAACAGAGGACCATGTTTCCGTTGCGGACGGATATAGAATAAAGCAGTTGTACCATAATCCATAAAAAGGGAGCTACGGAGATATGTACTAATCATAAAGGAATAGCATTACAAAATGTGATATAAAAGATATACAATGTTGTAAAGATGATAAGAAATCAAACCAAAAAGTTACATAATGTGCGACTTATTGATGTTGATCATCAAAAAGGTTTAATAGAATATTTGGTGCTATACTTGTTTATTCACTCGACTTCCTGCATACTTTCTAAGCATGGAGAGTCTCTTCTTTATCTACCCTCCATGGATTTGATCAATGTGCAAGTGTTGAAAATTTGCATTTCATCAAGTGTCTCGCCCATTCTCGTATTTAAGATCTACAATATTGTTATAACATTTTACTTTAGGCTGCGCAAATGGAAATTAATCATCCTATATAAAAACTAATCTTGCCAATAAACAAACTGTGACAACCATTCAAATCAACAATGGCGACAAAAAGGGGTATTTCCGAAAACACGATTGATTTAAAACAATTTGGAATCAATTCCGGAATAAAATTATATACGGACAGAGAAATATCTAGATCAACTAGGAGGGTATAATAGACGGTTGACGGATGAAAGCAGAGAAGTTCAGTAGATAGCTCATAGCAATCTATTCGGGTTTGAATCACCTTTGTTGATGTCAACATTCGGAAGTCGAACGTATTGTGATTTATTTTAGTGCGAATAAAGACGTTTTTACTTAGTGTAAAAATTTGTTTTAAAACCCACGGGTTTCGTAATAATGTGTTACATGCAAACGATCATTTCTAATGATGAATCGTTAATGAAGAATTGGGAAATGGACGAAATGCACGTATATTTGTAAGATTATTGCAAAACATTTTTCACGGGTCATTGTTCGGATACGGAAGCCGTTTTTATTGGCCATATAAGTCCGAGCGAAATGTAAATTTACGCAAATCCGATATCATAAAAATATTTCATGAGGACGTCGGAGTCCGGAAGATATTAGATGTCTTCGATTGTCAGTGGATCGGTGAAAGTTATATTTTTGTGTGATAGGCGTAGTTTTGTTGCTATCAATTACGTGCCAATTTTTAGGGTTCCGTATATACAATATACGGATACCTTTATAATATCACTTCGGATTTCTTCCTGTGTCACATCACAGCCATTTTCTCCTAAACTACTGGACGGAAGAGGTTGAAATTTGGTATCAATGTAGAGTTTGGTGACCCGATCAGGAGTACATATCGTAAAAGAAAAAATTTTGATTTTAGGGGTACTTCTGGGGGGAAAACTAAAAAAATCGACCGTTCCCCCCCTGATCTCCGAAACTACTGAGCCTAAAATTTTGAAAAAAATAAGAAATATAGAACGTTGCCCGAACTTTACAGGAAAAATAAGGAGAAATCTTTAATATTAATTTTGGGGGTCAAATTATAGAATTAAATAAAAATTTAAAAATAAAAAAATTTTCAAACGCATCATGTAATATATCAAATGAAAGGTCTCAATCTGAGGAACACAAATATATTTTTTTTCATATTTAAAAAAAAATAATTAAAAAGATATCAACGAAAATATACCAAAATTTACGCATTCCCCCCCCTTATCTCCGAAACTATAAAACGTAAAGTTTTGAAAAAAAAATAGATTTATTGACTATGACCTGAAGTTTACTGGAAAAATAAGGAGAAACCTCTACTTTTAATTTTGGGCGGCAAATTACAGAATTAAATGGAAAATATAAAATTAAAATTATTTCTAACCCATCATGTTATATATCAAATGAAAGGGCTCATTACGACGAAAACAAATACATTTTTTTCATATTTTTTAAATAAATTAATTAAAAGATATTAACAAAAATATAAAAAAATTACCCATTCCCCCCCCTTATCTCCGAAACCATAAGCTGGAAAATTCTGAAAAAAATGGAGGTATAGCCCCTCACCTGAACTTTACTGGAAAAACAAGGAGATTTTGGGGGGCAAATTATAGAATTAAATGGAAAATTAAAATTACAATTGTTTCTAACCCAGCATGTTATATATCAAATAAAAGTGCTCATGATGAAGAAAACAAATATATTTTTTCCATATTTATAAAATAAATTAATTAAAAGATATTAACAAAAATATAAAAAATCTACCCATTCCCCCCTTATCTCCGAAACCATAAGCTGAAAAATTTTGAAAAACTGGAAGTATAGCCCCTCACCTGAACTTTACTGGAAAAATAAGAAGAAACTCCTAATATTCATTTTGGGGGGCAAATTATAGAATTAAATGGAAAATAAAAATTATAATTGTTTCTAACGGGTCATGTAATATATCAAATCCCAGGACTCATTATGACG
The DNA here is from genome assembly GCA_034190945.1 of Octodonta nipae. Classification (NCBI taxonomy): domain Eukaryota; kingdom Metazoa; phylum Arthropoda; class Insecta; order Coleoptera; family Chrysomelidae; genus Octodonta; species Octodonta nipae. The sequence continues at coordinate 40,540,906 of CM067216.1, read as the reverse complement.
AATACAAATATATTTTTTTCATTTTTTTTAAATGAATATTTTAAAATATATTAAAAAAATATTTTAAAAAAATTACCCATCTCCCCGTTATTCCCTAAACTCTAAGACCTCTTTTTTTTGTTTATAGAAAAAATAAGAAAAAAATCCCTAATTCTATTATTTGGCCCCCGGAAAATAAATTATTAGAAAACCCCCATAGTAATTTTAGGGACAAATTATACAATTAAATGGAAAATAAAGATTCAATTTTCAAACGCACCATGTAATATATCAGATAAAAGGCTCATTATGTGAATTACAAATGTATCATATTTTTAAATCATTTGTATAAAAGATATTATCAAAACTATTAAACATCGACTTAATTCCCACTTTAGAAACTACAGTATTTAAATTTTGAAAAATATATTTTATTTATATTTTTAAATAATTTGAATAACAGATTTAATAATTTATAATTTAAACTTTGACCTATTTTGCCCTTTTTCTTTTAATCTACAGAGCCTCAAAACTCAGACAGTAGATTATAAAAGGCAGCTCTGAAAGTTTATTAGTAAAATAAAACTCTAATGTTACTTTTTGGGGGCCAAATTAGAAAATTAAATACATATGTATTGTGATAAAAATCAAGCGAATACTAAAGCAGATAAAATAAAAAGTCTATGTGTGGAAAATCAAAGTGTATATTTTTTATAAATTTAAAACGCTTCCTTTAAAAGATATAAGGGTAAATATAAGAAAATGCACTCATTCCCTGCTTGTCTGAAACTGGAATATTCGAATCTTGAAGGTGGTACGGAACCCTAAGTATGCGAGTCCAACTCGCACTTGACCAAATTATTTTTTATTTTATTTTCCCTTTAAAGTTGGCAATTATTGGATTGCTTATATGGAGTATGTTCAATTTAGCTATAATATTTGAAAGGAATGCATAATAATTACATTTCGCATGGCTGATTGTTAATATTATGATGCAATCGTAGTATTAAATTCCTGTTTATTATTCGTAATTTTAGAAGTCATAGAGTTGATTAGATTTTGAAGTAATAAATTGTTGTAAGAAGTCCATAATTTCCTTTCACAATTATTACATTCACTACTGGAAGCAAAAAAGCTTTGCTGGATGAGTAAAATGATTGTGAATACACAAAAGTATAAAACAGATGCCAAAAGTTTTCTCAAAACCACTCCTATTCTGCAATAAAAGTGTTTTAACGCATACTACTTTTTTGTTGACGACGTTTTGACTCATTGATGCTATAGTAATGGTATCTTGAGATGCCATTACTATAGCATATTTATTACAGCTGTAATTTTCTTTTTCCTTGTATTGAATTCAAAAAAGATATGTAGAGTATAGATAACTTCTACGCCTATAGTTTACTAAAATTAAAATTAATAACTGTATAAGCTGTGGAATCTTTATTGTGTCACTGATGTATAAGCAAAAAGTTTTGTACCCTAACTCCAAACCTTTATTTCTACGATCAAACACAAAAAACTTACTTTGTTCTGTACCATTCACTTGATTATATCTATATCTATATATAAATAGGCAAAGACAAAACGATTAGGTACCATTTTCTCCTCTGGCTGTCAACTGACTTTCTTTATTTTTGTTTTGTTTACTAACAATTGACGACCTTCAGTGGAGAATGCTAAAATTTATTTACAATATTTCTTCATTCATTAAATAAATTATAATTAAAAAAAACATTATTTACTTCCATACTCTCAATGCCAAACAGATAAAAGTAACAGTGTCTCCAGATTGCTTGGAGAGAAGTTCGTATAATGGATCGACTCGAATGTGAAAGACGAATTAAATTAAACTAAAAAGCAACGAATTTTGACATGTTCCTAGTTATTCTACATAGTCATGGTATTGAAATAGAACCCAGGAAATTTATATTACATAATAATGGCCACTAATTGAGCTCTCGCAAGTTTGCAACTTTCATTGCTTTGTAAATATGGTTTGTCAACTAAAACAAGGATTATATTGCAATTGATGAATTTCTTTCTGATAATACTTTATTAATATTGTTATACTTTCAATTTAAAAATTCTTTTAATTTTTACCTTATAAATTTCATATAATTTGAATAAGATGACAAAAAATGTGAATGCACTGATTGTAATATTCAAGACAAATAGTTAAATCTGGCAACCTTGAACTCATGACTATCTTTGATGTGGCGCCTAGATTTGAAGTCTGATACTTCAGAATATTGTTTGGTGTAAGATTATTATAGCACTATGGTAAAGATAAATTGTAAATTCAATGTGTAAAGTTCAAGATTTTAGCTTCATTCACTGTGAAAAGTTTTTAACAAATGCGGGTATAACTTATGTATCATTAATTAACAGCAAGTGCTTGTATTTCTTTATATTTTTCATACAAAACAGAAATAATCATTGCTTACTATGTGTTTCATTTAAGTTAATGAAATTATATTGAATCTTAAGATTTTGCTTGAACGTTTATTAATATGTACTAATGTTTTGTAGCTATTTGGAATGTAATAGTAGGTATAACACCTTCATACTAACTTTTGAGTTGGTTGATTTTGTTTTCTGCTTACGAGCTGAAATCGTTAACTGTGAAATGCTAGAATGAAGGTTTTTATTTATTTAGTTTCTGAAGGGAAATGTTCACAATAACGAGTGATAAAATTTCTTGTAGTCATTCCTACATAAAACCTATTACAGTCTGGACAGATTAGCTTATAAACTCCAGATTTTATCTTTATCTTTGGTGTTAAAAATAGTGTTTGAAAGTTTATTCTGAAACTGACTTTCATATCATGAAATTTCAATAATTTTGCGATTCCGTCACTAACCTTTTCAATGTATGTTAGTGAGACATCTGAATTGCTCTCTAGATTTTACAAAGGATATAAATGATTTGATTCACTAATTTTTTGATTGGAAAAAAATAACTTATTGATTACGGTAGTTTGAAAACCGTTATTTGCGGCTATAAAACGAATAATATTTAATTCGTTTGTTAGATTATTTTTCGACAAGGGAACTGAAAACTCCCCGTAAATCATAGTCCTAGAAAAGATAGTTTATAGTGTAATGGACTAGCCGATGAGCAATGAATAAAATAGCTGTACGTTCTCAAGTAATTATATATAATCAAACCGTAGCACAAGTATTCAAGAGTGCAATACCGAACACTTGGAGACAATGACAACAAATGTTGAAAGAAAAATACAAACAGCGAAACTGGAAATCCTAAGAAAAGTTAAAGGTTGAAATTTTACCTGCATCTGTAAAATAAGGTGGCAGCAAACTAACACAGAACATTTATGTTTTTGAACGTATCGAAAACGTATAGCAGCTGTTACAATTTGAACAAATTTTTCGGCAATATTTTTTTTACTTTATTTTAGGATATTAAGAATGTAGATTCGTAATCAGCACAGTCAAAAACATAAATGTTCTGTGTTAATTTGTTGCCACCTCATTTTGCAATTTCAGGTAAAATTTCATTAAATTAAGTTGTGGCTGAGCGTAAATAGATCAGTCATCCCCCATTCCTTCCTTAACGTAGGAATTTTCAAAAGTCCTCTCTTTATGTCTACATCTTAAAAGGGAAGCTTAACTATTTCAAGTAGTTTTGGTAGACCCTTGATTATAATTATGAATAATCAATCAGTTAGTCAAAGGACTTCTTCTTTTTTCGATCTGTTCTAAAAATACTCTAACCTTCTGGAAATATTACTTCTATGTTTTTTGGGCAATAACACCACAATCGAAATAAAACGACGTATATTGAAGGAAAACCAAACGTTTCAAAGTCTATT